>JAJJWW010017579.1:0-145985 GCA_023531295.1 Papaver armeniacum
CAATTTAGCGTGCACTCCAAACAATCTATCAATCAATCATGAATGTCTTTAAGATCACTCCTATTAGTAAAAACAAACGATAATTATGTGAAAAACTTCAAGATAGAATTTGAAAACAAAACTCAAATCATGTTAAGAACTAGGAATTCATCCTCAATCAATAAGAAAATTAGCGACTCATGCTTTTGAAATTCACACCAATAATAATTATTAAAAGAAGAATTTTCAAATTCACACAAGTAATTAAAAAGAAGAATCTTAGAAAAGCAAGCAAAACACAAGTGATGTGTGTGTAGAGAGGTGTGTAGAAGTTGTAGAAAACTTCTCTATTTATAGGCTTCAATATTCTCCAAATCTTCTAAGGAGTAGAATCCTTTTCCTTTGCAATTCAATTTCCAATTCCAAGCTTTTCTCAACTCTTCCACCTTCTCTTTCCAAATTTGAGTCCAATTCTCCATCCAATTCCTAGCCCAAGTCTTCACACCCATGAGAGAAGTCCATGAAAATTCTGGGAATTTTGGCTCGCCGGAAAATCGATTGTGGCTTTTAATCCCGCCGGAAAACGTCACCGCCGGCCACCCGGAAATTTCTCACAAGGGAATATTCGACGGAATATTCCGTCAGGCCTCCGTTAGGACTAACGGTCAAATAGGTCAACCATTACCAACCGTTAGTCACAGGTCAAGAGAGTCACCGAGTCAACTTGGTCGGTCGATTTGATCAACTCGCCGAGTCAAACCGGTCCGTGAGTCGACTGAGAGTCACCAACTCACCGAGTCATCTATCCGACCGGGCTGGTTGGTCTCTAGGCCGCAGTTGTTGCACACCCGAGTTGTGTAGCACAATCATTGTCTTCAGCCATGATGGCTGCCTTCCCTGTAACTCCATTGCATAACCTGTAATGCCTCATTCTGAGCCAAAAAATCTGCCATTCAGCTCTTACACATCCATCACCTGCAATTGCAACCTACACCACATTCTCTTCCATTAGCTCACCATCAATTCCAATCTCAAACTGCAGCTCAACTCAATACCAGCTGCACATCTGTCTCTCTGTTGATTGCAATCATAAACACAAACCCATTAAACCTTCTCTGCATTTCAGCTTACTTGCACACTGTTCCTGAACTGCCATTTAGAACCCATGACTAACACAGCAGTGCAAAGATCAACTTTAACCGCACCCGTAGCTTCACTCGAGACCGATCTCACTCATCACCCGCACCGCCACCTTCTTCACAGCTTCTTAGGAGACTCAATCGAAGCCCATTCATCACCCGAGTTCAAACACCACATTCACTGAAGCACCATTCATACTCAAGCTTGGGGCCACATCCATCTCCATCTCCCTCGTCTTCTCATAACCTTGACCCAACATCACAAGTACCAATTACCTCGCAACATTTCGCCTCTGTTGTAATCCAACATAACCTCAAGCCCTCACTTCAGTTCCATTGCAAGCCCGAGTCGCTTCCACCATATTCACCACTCTATTTAGTGTCTTCTCCCGTAATCGCATCCTAGCATACATCTAAGCAATACATTCATAACTCAAACACCCATTGTTACTCTAATATCATGATACAATCTCCCTTCAATCCTCCCCTCGTGTGAATATGACCAAACCCATTTTTCACCGATTCAACAAAGAACAACACATTCTCGATCTGGACCTTCTCAACAAAGATTAATAGCAAAGAACCAATCTTAAATTCTCATCTACATTCTCGGCCCCAAAACCATCATCGATTTCTCTCTGCCAACAACAAAATCACAAGACCCATTTCTTCTCATTCCCGCATCACCTTCGATTTCTTCACAAATGGTAATTCATTCTCCTGCGGTATCATTGAATACCACCATCTCTCCATCTTTCTGCAGCGATTCAATTTTGAATCGACCGACTTGAACCCATCTTCCTATCCCTTTACTCGATCTTTAAACTCATCATTATTCTCTGGTTCGCATTCATTCTCGAGCAACACATGACTACCCATTTTAGATTCAACCACAGCCACATTCCTCGATCCCTTTTTCTCCGACAACATCAAAACGAACCTTGCCATTATTCTTCATCCGTTATTCATGGCAAAGAACCATCATCTTCTTTATCTCTCAAAATCAGCTCCTCAATCTCTCAATTTCTTTACTCTTTTCTCGATCTGTTTTTCTCGTTTCAAAATAACAACAAGAAATGCTTTCCAACGAGAGAACAATTTCTCGTTTTTAGGGTTGTGTAATAATTTGGATTGAGACGCCCACCATAAAAGCCACCCTGATGGGTGCCTATATTTAGCAGTCACTTCGATAAGGGCTAGCAGGATGGCCCCCTTAACCTTGATTAGTCTGTCTTTAAAACTTCCCAAAAAGGGTTACCCCTTAACGTTAATCGAGCTCCATATATCAATCGTCTGTAAAATGACCTTTTTGCCCTTTTGGCTCAAATTGGGTGATTTCTTCTCCTTTTCCTCCGTGCGACTCCAAAGTAGCTACAAAACTCAAAACAAGCGTAAAATACATAATTTACAAGAAAAATAGCAAAGAAAGCATAAACTACTAGATAGTAAATTAGGTGTATTCTACACCTATCACTTTATATTCGCAAGAACATTTAGGCCTGTCATATTGTCGCAAATGAAATATCCTGCAGAGGCAAAAATACTAAAGAAATGATAAGACAAGATCAATGGGTCATTACATGAAAGTGTAAGGACGTCCCCGCGATCTTGTCGCAAGACGTCAATGTCATGGGATTTTATGTTCGCAAGAATATTTAGACTGTCATATTGATGCAAAATGAGGGGTGGCAAAATAAGACCTTTAACTAGGAAGGCAAAAATAAGACCACACAAAAACAATGATAAGGCAAGATCAATGGGTCAATACATGAAAATGTAAAGACACCTGCGATCTTGTCGCAACAAATGAATTTCAAAGATAAATGAAGATAATAGAATAGCAATCATTAAATACCAAAAATTATACTTGTTGAAAGAAAGAAGAGTAACGCAGACGAGTACATACATCAAAAAAGATGATTGAAGTACATAAAGAAACAACATCACGAGAAGGAAGATTACAAGAGAAAATCATCTCTCAAATAGTAGTTTTTTCTGTAGGATCATAATATCGCAACGCATAGGGCTCGCGGGATCAATAAACGACGGTACCGCGAGGGAGTCGCAGGAAACTAAAATAAACGACGCGATGAGAAACGACACACAAAACAACCGAAAGACGTGGAACTCGGCGAGGTTAAGAAGTGTCGCGAGATTGAATAGTTGTACACTGGCGACACTTCGCGAGACATTCCCGAAAATAAAGGATAGTTTAGCTGTCATCCACTATGTATTACCGTATATAAAGGGTCGAGTGAGTCTGTTGTAAGGGAGAGATCTTTTGGGAATTGTTAGGCAAGTCATTAGGAGAGAGAAAGTTTAAGAGTGTTCTAACTTCTAAGTGTAATTCTATTTTCCTGTGTAAACACTTCATGAATTCAATCAATAAATGTTCTTGATCTTACATCTTCTAATGGATTAATTAAGCAAAATCGAGTAAGGGGTGTAGTGTGGGAAATCCTCGCTACTACATATGCGCTAGAAACTTGTGGACTCAGGAGAGATTGACGTAGAAATTGAAAGGAATTTGGATTAATGGAAAAAGATTTGGAGAAGATCCTCAAGAATTCATTGAAAAAGAAAAATGGCTAGAAGAAGAAATGTACAAGGGCAATCAACGGTTGTAAGAAGAAGTGGGAGACTTTGTGGAGAAAGGAGGAATGAAACAGAGAATCATCAAGGATGAATAGGAGACATGATGGAGAAGATCAAAATCAGCCACCGAACTCCCAAAGAGCAAACGCGGTTGAGGATTATGATAGAGTAAGTGTACATACTTGGAGATCCGATTTCAAGACGAGAGAGAAGAGGAGCAAGCAGCTTGGTGAACAATGGACAAGGAGGAGGAGAGCAAGAAATGAATGGAGAAATGAATCCAGGTAACGAAGAAATCGCAGATTAGAAAGATTGAGACAAACAATACATGAGGAGAGACGGCTAGAGGCGAGGAACGAGCAAACTTGACAAGACAAGAATCATGAATTGAGGATGGAAAATATGAGGTTGCAAAATAGGAGATCTAGAAGTAGCGTGAGATCAAGTTCAAGATCGAATGGAGAAGAAAGAAGGAGAGTTTTACCAACAAAGCACCAATGAAGAAACACAAAATCCGAATATAGAGCATGGCGAGAGAAGAGGAGAAATAGAAGATCGTTATATTCCTGAAAATCCTCAAAATGAGCGGAATAGGGAAAATCAAGGAAACATGCAACTCCAAGAACCGAATGACCCACTGCCAAGGGAGAATAATCTTGCATGGGAGAGAAGAATTGAGAAGAAACCGAGAGATCGAAGATGACATTGAGACACTACATTGAACAAGCGCGATTAGCTCGCGAAAGAGAAAGAATGAGAGAAGAAATGGAAAATCAAGAGATGGAAGAAGCAATCCTAAGCAGAATAACCATGACAACCGCGAGAGAAGGAGGGAACAAAATCGTACCAATAGAAATATTAATGAAGAATATGAGAGGGTGCAGATGATGAGAGCTGAGAGGCCACCAAGAAGAGAGAACAACCGATATAATGGCGTGCGAATTGACGAAAGAAACGAAGAAGAGCGTCGCGAGGAAAGAAGAGGAGAAAATAACGAGCAGAAGGTCAAAATAGGCACGAGCTAAGAAGGAGAGAAGAAGAGCTAAAAAGACCAAGAGAATCAAATTCCCGAGGCAAATGAACAAATCTTAAGAGAATCGGCTGAAATGAGAGGATTCTTGAATAATAGAAGGGAAGGAGGAAGGAGACAGTTAGACGAAGCTATTGCGTGAAGCCGCGAAGAATCCCTTCACGCTAGAAGGCTGATGGGAGGAATACCTCCTAAGTGCAATCTACGGCATTAACCAACATCTTTGATGGAACAACCCGTGCGATACAACATATTAAGGCTTATATGAGATGTATGTTACAATGGGAGAATCATGATGCCATATTGTGCAAATATTTCGCGTCAAGCTTGATAGGAGAAGCACTAAAGTGGTTTGAAAGTCTACCAAGGAACACAATCACATCATTTAACCATTTACAAGCCACATTCCTTGGAGCATACATAAGTAACAACTCTTCACGACCAGGCATTGAAGATGTATTCGGGTTGAAACAAAGGGTTGGCGAGAGCTTAAGGCAGTTGACAATAAGATGGAGAACCATGTGTAGCGAAATGGCAGGACGGGTTGAGGAAAGATATCTCATCCTCTCATTTGTGAATGCTCTCTTCGCGACTAACTTGTTATACATTCAAATTTTTAGAGTCAAAAATACAATCACGATGGCAGAATGCATAGAATTACAGGAAGAATATATCACCTTAGAAGAAAGACGAGAATGAAATGAATTCTTATCCGGCCGCGAACACAAACTCGAATGCCGCGAACGCAAGCTTGTTACCTCGCTTCATCAATACAAAGTGGCGAGCACTTCGCAAGGACAGCAAGCGGGGAAGGCTGATGAGGGACAGCGGAAGATAGTAGCTATGGGAAGCCATGACCAGGAGGAATTTGAACAAGAAAGGAACTACTATAACCATAACAGAAACAATAAGATTCAGAGGCTAGACAATGTGCAAGAAACTTATGGTGGACGAAGGCAATATAACCATGGAGGGCAGAGAAGCCGCAGAATAGTGTGGGAACCAATTAGGATGCCTCCACTGAATGCTAGTGTGGAAAAGATCGGGGAGGCTATACTCGTGATGGAAGAAGTACCAAAGACCTTGGAACGCTGGGATGGAACCACCACCAAAGCATAAGTCATGAGTTTTGTTCATACCATCGCTTCCATGGACATCAAACAAACGACGCTGTAAATGTAAAAAGAATTATTCTCAGGATGATTGATCAAGGGAAGTCGAATCACTTTCTAAAAGGAGAAGAAAAAGGCCGACATTACCACCACCACCGTAAATGCACGTAATGCTGTCAGGTGAAAGGAAAGGAAACATTTGTGATAGAAATCGGAACGAAAGCCAAAAATTTGAATTGCAACTCTATCGTCCACTCATATCGCACAATCGAAGATTTTCATGACAACGTGCTCAGTAGAGTCTTTGTAGAGATGCTGATGATAAAGAAATAATGAGCTTGGCGAGAACGACGCAGTTAGAAAAGTGGCAGCTGAAGACCATTTCTTTCTCTGCAGATGAAGTGCCAAAAGGAAGAGAAACACATGATAGCCCATTGGTTGTGAAACTAGAGATTAACCCTGAAACCAGTTGATGGAGAAGATGATGAGGCGAAGCTTGTCGGGCGATCAACCGAATCTTAATCGACACCGGAAGTTCGGTGAATATTCTCTTCTACCATACTTACAAGACGATGGGGGGAAAAGATGAGGATTTGATCCCCTCAACATACAAGATATATGGCTTTAATGGCACCGCAAACAAGCCAAAGGGAGAGGTTCACATGAGAATACCTCTACAAGGATTATCAACTCGATATTTTATTCTCGTGTGGTTGACGTGGAATCTCCATACAATGCGCCGATTGGGAGGCCATGGCTTCATGAAATCTTGGGAGTCGCGTCAACGTATCATCAATGTATTAAATTCCCACATCCAAATGGCATTGGTATTATACAGGGAGATTGGAAGGAGTCGCAACAATGTCTTGAAGTAGATGTAGAAAGCTGTGAAGAAAGGAATGCCAAAAGAAAAGGTTGGAAACAACATGTGAGAGATGAGCAGAGAAAGGAAAAATTGATGGTGGATGCCATAGAAGTAAGGATCGAACATACCTCGCGAGGTGAGTGCCTAGAGAGACAGCGAATATTATGGTAATAAAGAAGCAAAGGATATGAGGAGCAAAAGGCATAAGAAGTGAATAATCAACAAAAACAGGAGAAAAAGTAGCAATTGAAGTAATGATGTGCGAGAATCTCGCAGCCAAGAGTATATGGGAATTCAATTAAGAAAGAAAAATGAAAATACAGAATTGTGCGAATACTTCGCAAACAAGAATCAGCAAATAATGAAACTTGAATGATTGAATGATTTAACAAATATGAATAAATAAAAGAATGGGACGAACCTTTATGGCGTACACCCTAGTTCGCGAATAACATTTCGTAAGAGGCAAATGTAAGACCTAAAGTGCGTCATAATGGGGGTATCTCTCGACATGGCTCAGGGGAAAGGTTACACCGCTCCTGAAGCCTGAGTCATGGAAATTTGGGGCCCATGAAAGCCTATCCGGAAGAGGTACCTTGGATTCCCAACTATATATGTAGGTTATACTGGGTTGGGCGACCGAGGGTCTCTTCTTAGGAGTCGTGTGTATGCTCAAGGCGCTGGGGGTACACGGTTGAGCAGCAGTGCCCGGATGGATGAACCTACCCTGGCCATTCTTGGCAAGTCTTGGCATGCGTTGCACTCGCCCGAAGAAAACTCCACTTAGGGTGCAGTCTCGTAACCATAAACCATATAGGTATAAGGGATAAGAGGCTGCGAAAACAACTGGTTGTTGTTAAGACCGGATGGGAGGAGCTAGTCTTGTATGGCCGATGTTTCGCCTCCTTGAAGGGGCAACCGGGAGATGATAAGGGCGACGCTCTCCATTAGGGGTGTCAAAACAGCACGCAAATGTCATGAGGCTTTGTTTTCGCAAGGAGACTTAGGCTTGTCATATTTGTGCGATGATCCTGCAGAGGCAATAATACTAACGCGAGGGTAAGGCGAGATCAATGGGTCTTTACACGAAAGTGTACGGACGTCCTGCGATTTCGTCGCAAGACTAAGCAATGTCATGGGGCTTTATGTTCGCAAGGATATTTAGGCCCGTCATATTGTCGCAACTAAAACATCCCGCAGAGGCAAAAATACTTGGAAAATGATAAGGCAAGATCAAGGGGTCCTTACATACAAGTGTAAAGACGTCCCGCGATTTTGTCGCGATAAAAGGTGGCAGTGGGGAGGACCTCTAATTAGGAGGTCCGACTTGGAAGACCACACATAAATGATAAGGCAAGGTCAATGGGCCATTGCATGAAAATGTGAAGGCGGCTTGCAACCTTGTCGCAACAAGAAAAAAAAATAAAATGAAGACCACCAAAAGCATAAGGCGACATAGTCGCAACGATACATTTTAATAACAATGATGACAAATAAGATCTTTCATCCGAAGATCAATAACAGAGGCAAGTATGGGAATGGGGAAAGTGAAATATTGTTATTCATCTTCTGATGAAAGAGTTATACATCAATAATGTTAGCCGATTATATCACAAGGAAGAACTACCAGAGGGGAAAAATCCAAGAAATACACTATAATAAGGATACAGAAATGTACAGATATTACATAAAAAAAGAAAACAAAAAGAGTTATTTCTTTGGCGATTCTTCTTCTTCATCTGATTCTTCGTCCGATTATTCTCATCGCCGAATTTTCTTCTTCGCCAAACCTCACTATCGAAACGTCTCGAGACAAAAGTGATTCTCGTGAACCTTTTCAAGAAGACAGGATATGAATGCAGAGGGATATTGTGATCCCTACAAACATACTCCACGCCTCCATTGCGAAAACGAACAAAGATCATTACTAAAATTCTCCACTGTCGTTAGAAATTGTTTCTTCAACCCTGGAATATCTATTCTCGAAGGAGAGATTCTTTTATGAAATGTTCTTTTTCGGTTTCGAGTTCTTCAATTCTCGCCGGAAAATTCCGGCGAGTTGTTCTTTCTCGCATTCAAGCTCTCTAATTCTAACCCGAAGCCTCTTCTCGCATTCTCCGCAAATAAGTAACAACAAGTTAATAATTTACAAGCAATATTACGAAGCAAGAGGTAGTAAGGTGTAATAAATAACCTTTCTATCGATATCATATCTTTAATCAAGGAAGTATGCTCGGCGTGAAGACTAACATCAACACCTAGGTTATTCCCGGCATTATCTAAAACTTTCGCAGCCCAGGCGAATTCATCGTCACTATTTATAACAAGGAGGGAACGAATATTATCTTCTCGCTCACTAAGCAAGGAATTCTCGGCGAAGCAATTCATCCCGCTCAATTTGTAGTTCAAGGAGAGATTTTTGAAATGTTGCTAATGCCCGTGCACCATTGTTAGCAATCCGATCTTTATCATCTATAAGGTCACTAATTTTCTTCCTCAAAATTTTGATTTCTTTATTGGACTCGAGAAACATTCGTTTAAATTGGTTAAAAGCACTTAAACCAGATCTATGTTCAATTTCTAAAAGACGATATTTGGTCCGAAGTTCATTTAATGAAAGGGAGTTAATTTTGTTTGATGAACTACTTAAAGAGTTGTTGAGGTGAGCGAGAAGAAGGTTATTATCCATAGGATCAGAAATGTATGGAGAAGAATAGCCTCATCGGAGAGATTATATACATCTCATGAAAGTAATAAGTTAGGTAGCAATAGGCGACCATTAAAATAAAAATAGTAAAAGGGGGTAAAATTTCATACCATAAAGTTGCTGATTGGCATTTTGAAGAGTGGACACCTTATCCTTTTTGGGAGTCAAGTTCTGTTTAACTTTTGAATTCTCTCGTCTTTATCGCGAGATGACGCAGCCTTCTGGGTCTCTAATTCTTGAATCTTCTTGCTCAATTGCAAATTCTTCTTTTCAAGATTGTTGCGTCTTCTCTCAAGGTCCGAGGCAACTACAAAGGAAGATCTTCCAACCTATAAAAGAAGATAGAAAAATCATTAAAACATATATATATACTTAAACAATTTAAAGTTAGCAGTGGAAGTATGACTCGTACACATACCAGAGACCCAAGTGCATTCAAAAGGTCGAGACACAACTCTAGAGACTCCATTGAATGAATTATTGCCTTCCAAGAAAGCAAAGATTACACACGTTTGCGAGAGCCCCGCAAAGAGAAGCTAGGGAGCATCTCCCATTCCTTGGAAACTTGATGAGAAGATGCTAGATAACCGATCCATGGAAGAATCGGGTCGATGGAATCTTCTTGGCGAGAGAAGGATTCGAGTTATGGTTATCCTCACCAGAAGATTCAGAGCTTGAGCTAAGGCGAGAAGAGGATTGGACCTTTCGCTTCTTAGTTAAGGGGGCAGAGGATTTACCCTTGCGAGCGACAGTTTTACCCTTACTTTTAGTCTTCGCAGCAATAGTTTCTTCGACTCCAACCTTCGCATACACGTAAAGATAAGAAACAAGAGGAAACAATACTTGTTTTAAATAAGAAGAAAGGAAGTGATTCTTACTTCACTCGTAAGCGATCGAAGCAATGTTAGAGTATCCTCCGACGGATCCTTTTTGTAGCTTCTTCTCAACCTGGCTATCTGAAAGAGTTCACAAACTCAGCAATTATAGAAAGAAAGTTGCGAAAGCAAAATTTGAAGTCGGAAACATACCTCTTTCTTCTTCTCGGGCCATTTGAATTCCCAAGGATGATATCCCCTGCGAGATTCGCAGAAGAATATGCGAGCCGCGATGTAAGGACCATTTAAGATCAAGGGTACGACCCACCATTTCTCATCTTTGGAATGACGAGGAGAGGTATTATTGCACGGGTGCCAATCAATGTCTTGCATGAGTAATTTATCTTCAGTGGACATTATCCTTTTTCTTCAAAGTGAACGCCCCAAATGAGATCTCGCATTCACCATAGTTATCACCGAGTAATTTTCGAAAAAATTTCCGGTGTATTTCTCCACAGCCTATTTCCAAGTCTCATGCGAATTTGGGATTTCTCGGGCGGTGTTAGGGTATAAAGATCCTTTGTCGCATGCGGTTCGCGAACTCAAGCATCAGCGAATACAATCGCCACTTAATTGATAAACAGCCCGAGAGAATTTTTCATGAGCCAAAATTTCATAAAATAAAGGCAACTCAGGATTGTACAAGGGAATAGGAAGTCCCGCGAGAAGCTGACCGAGCGAGACTAAAATCTTTTGATCATCACATTGATGATCAGAGAAAAGATTTACAGAAAGAATAGGTGAGGGTTCTTGATCAGGAATGGTTGACAGAGTAAAACCCTTCTCGAGCAATTTCTGTTGAACTTCTTCAAAAGAAGTTTTGTATGCACGACTGATGGAAGCCATTTATCAGTATGGGAATGGATGGAAGATTGGAGATTAAAAACAGCGCTAGAAAGGATGAAGAAAAGCTTTGCAGTAGCAGGAGCGCAAGATGCTGGGTTTTCTTCGGCAACTTTATCTATATTTTCGCTAACTAATATATTTTCAGCAAATCCTTCTTCACCTACATCTTCATTTGTGACATCATCATTGACAGTTTTATTGGGAGAGACAGTTTCTTCATTTTCGAGTTCTTCGCCAGTATTATAATCATAATCGCTATCAGGAGGATTAGAACTTCATCATCACTTACTTCCAGAGGTTCAATGATACTGGATCAAGAGATTTAGATAGTAAAACATTATTCACAAGAACTTCGGCTCTAAGATGAAATTGACGAAGGAGTGCTTTCTGCTGATTTTTACTCTCTATATCTTTACAGCCACGCATATAATCGAATTTTCTTTCTTCGCCGTATCGCGAGAACGTGCAAGAGAAGCAAAGTGAGTATTCCATTCTCTTTGCGAATTTTTGAGTAGTCGATTTCAAAGCAAAGAATGGAGGAGTGAAGTTTTATCGACTCGCAAAACAAAAAGTAAAAGGAATTATACAAACAAAAATATGAAGGCTTGATAAAGAAAGAATAGATGAGGCAAGTCAACTTTTATGACTACCTTCCTTTCGCGAGGTAAGATGTTGGATTAGAGCCGAACAACTATTCTCCAAATGATCCATGGCATTATCAAAATTATCTCCAATTAAACCTTTCAGACGTGATCGCCAACTTTTTTCGTTGGAAACAAGTAAGGCATTTTCTTTTGTAAGGGAAGAGTTGGACTTTTCTAGTTGAACATTGATCCTTGAATTGGTTTACTTTTACACTTAAGTTTATTCTACCCCGAATCGTTTTTATCCTTCTCAAAGAACTTCTTCCGTTGATTTCTCAAATAACAAAGAGATTGTTCTTGCTTTTTACATAATTTTTGACAAATATCATTTTGTTGCGAGTAAATCGCCACCTTGTTTAACAGAGTTCGCTTCTCTTGAGAAAGAGTTCCATTCTCATCTGATAAAGTTTCCAACTCCAAATTATCTTTAGTCAAAGAGTAAGACAGGCGAGATAAGTCATTACTTAATGAATCTTGTTTCTGAGCTAAATCAACATTTTCTTTAGAAAGATTATCTATTTGATCAACAGAATATGTATGAAGATTATCTAATTGATTATATTGCTCCATCCAAGCATCTTTATCAACTCGAACTTCTTCAACAATAGATTCCAACTGATATATCTCCATTTTTCGTTTCTGGTTTAAAGCTTGAAGGGCGAACAAGGGATTGAGTTTTTTTTATTTAAAAAAAATAAAAAAAAAAAAAAAAAAAAATGGACAATACAGAGGAAAGAGTTTACCTTTTAGTTCTTCATTCTTCTTGCGAAGATTATCACGATCCAGCGAAATATTTTGAAGTTTTTGATTCTCAAGATGGAGAATATTACATTTTGCAGTCATGGCTTGGAGATCATTCTTCAAAGTGTTGATTTCTTGCTCCAATGATGTTTGCGAAATTCTATCAGGACCAAGGTGTTTGCTCAAAATCTCGCAAATATCAGATTTGATAGGATCGATAGAAGTCTTCTTAGCATCGTTCACAATATCTGATAGGACTTTGAAGGCCACATCTATTCCTTCTAAATTTTCTTTAGTAAGAGGGATTTGCTCAGAAAAGGAAGTAATAGTGATAGAAGAAGGAAGAGATGAATCATCTTTTGGAAAAGGAATATCACGAGAAGAAGAAATCTCGTGAGGGTTAATGACTGGAGGAATGGTAGAGGCATTAACAATGGAAGAAGAAATAGGCTCATTCGCAATGGGACTGTTATGAGGGAGTTGATCTATGAGAAATTCAGGCATAGAAATGTTATCTTTGGAAGAAACAGTAGGGACCTCTTGCGAAGATGTCGCATTAGAGTTGTAAGTTTGAATGTAGGAAAAGTGACGAGAAGGCGTAACGGGTTTAGAATGGCGAGGCTTCTTGGGGACTTATCGATTTTTTGTCATCTCGCGAATTACAAGCTAAATAAGAAACAGAGGCAACAATATTGTTATTAAAAAATAAGTGTTTCTTAAATACCTTGTTACTCGCAGCTTTCTTTTGAAGCAAGTGGGACTTCGATTGCGAGCCTAGGGAGATATTGGGATTCACAATGGTGAACTTGGTGCTAGGTTTGTTCTTGCTAAAACAAAATGGCAAGGAGAGTCGTTAAAAGAAGAACAAGATCAAGATAAAACTACTTCAATAAGAGAGATCAATCACAAAATGATCAAATTCAAAGCAAAATTAACAAACCTTGATGCCATAGAAACAGTAGCAGAAAATTAATAGCGGGAAAACAATGAAGAAGATGATGAAGAAAAGCAGCAGAAAATAGTTGCAGACAATGAAGAAGACGAAGTAAAAGAAAAGAAATGCTTTCACAAGGAATCCTCCTTTAAATAGACGAGAAAAGAGTAACCGGATAACATTAAATGTGCCTAGGTAAAAAGGAAATTTTAGACACGTGTAAACAAATCATTCCCGAATTCACTAATCTTGCCGGCAGAGAAAATTGATGGAAAATCAACGATTACGAGATCTCAAAATATTGGTTCTCATGACATTCTCTCCTTCGCAGAGAAGACATGAGAAGAGGCAAGATGTAGGATCAGAATATCGCGACATCAATACTTCGCGAGATTAATAAATGACGACATTACGAGGGAGTCGCAGGGAAGTAAAATAAATGACGCAATGAATGACGACAACCAAAACATGAGAAAGATGTGAAGACTCAGCGAAATTTAGAGTGTCGCGAGAATTGATACATGTATACTTGCGATATTTCGCAAGACATTCCCGAAAATAAAGGACAGCTTAGCTGTCATCCACTGTGTACTACCCTATATAAAGGGTTGAGTAAATCTGTTGTAGGGGAGGTTCCTTTTGAATTGTTAAGCAAGTCATTAGGAGAGAGAAAGTCTTAGAGCGATTGTAATTCTATAACTCATTTCTAATTCATATTGTAAAGATTCAAGTATTTCATCAATAGGAATCATAATCATCCATCTTAAAATGATTTAATTGTGTATATTCTAGTGAGGGGTGTAGTGTAGGATTTCCTGCAACTACATCTTGTAAACATTCAAAGAATTAATCAATAAAATCATTGTTGTTCATCTACAAATGTCTTAGTTGTGTGGATTATTGTGAGGGGTGTAGTGAAGGATTTCCTGCAACTACATATTGGCGCTAGAAAGGGCTGTTTGAGTAAGGATTGACATCGTGATTTGAAAGAAATTGGAATGGTAGGGAAGGAATTTCTTATAATTTTCAACAGTTTACCAAAATTAAGAAATGGATAGAAGAACAAATGCATCCGAGCAACCAACAACTGTTAGAAGGAGTAGGAGAATTGCTGGAGAATGGATAAATAAAATGGGAGAATCCTCGAGTAATGAACATAAGGAATAATGAAGAAAATCAAATTCAATCACCAATTCAACCAAAGTAGCAAATAGAACGTGGATTATGATAGAGTAAGCATGCATACTTGGAGATCGACTGTGTGGAAGAAAGGGGAGAAGAACAACAATTGGAAAACAATGGACAAGAGGAGAGAAACCGAGAAGAGAATGGAGAAATAATTCATGGAAATGAAGAAATCGCAAAGACATTAGAGGCGTTGAGACAAACAATACATGAAGAAAGGCGATTAGAAGCGAGGAACGTGCAAATTTAACAAGACGAGAATCATGAATTGAGGATGGAAAACATGAGATTACAAAATGTAAGAAGTCGAGAAGCACTACAAGGTCAAGATCAAGATCAGTTAGAGAGGAAAGAAGGAGAATTTTACCTACAGAAAATGCTGATGAAGAAAACCAAGAAGAAGCACAAAATCGAGGCACAGAACATTGCGAGAGAAGAGAAATGATGGAATATCATTATATCCCACGTCCCGAGACTCTTCAAAATAAGCGTAATGGTGGAAACCAAGGAAATAGGCAGCGCGCCAGAGCGGAATAATCCAATTGATGAAGAAAATCAAGAAGAAGGAAGAAGAATATTGCATGGGAGAGAAGCACAGAGGAAGCAAAAAGAAATTGAGGATGAAATTGAAAGAC
Source organism: Papaver armeniacum (assembly GCA_023531295.1). Taxonomy (NCBI): domain Eukaryota; kingdom Viridiplantae; phylum Streptophyta; class Magnoliopsida; order Ranunculales; family Papaveraceae; genus Papaver; species Papaver armeniacum. The sequence continues at coordinate 15,288 of JAJJWW010017579.1, forward strand.
ATTACGTTGAACAAGCACGTCTAGCTCGCGAGAGAGAAAGATTGAGAGCAGAAATGGAAGAACAGGAGTTAGAAGAGGCAATTCGCCAGAATAATCGTGATAATCGAGAAAGAAGGCGAGAACAAAATCGCAACAATGATAATATTAATGAAGAATATGAAAGAGCACAAAGGAGAGCTGATAGGCAACAAAGAAGAGAAATTGATAGATATAACGGTGTGTGAATTCGTGAAAGAAGTGAAGGAGAAGATCGCAGAGAAAGACGAGAAGAGAATGATGAAAGTCAAAGCAGACATGAACGTAGGAGAAGAGAAGCGGAACTAAAAAGAACAATAGATTCAAATTCTGATAACAATGAACAAATTTTGAGAGAATTGCGTAAATGAGAGGAATGATGAACAAAAAAAGGGGAGGAGGAAAGAGACAGTTGGATGAAGCCATAGAAGAAGCTGCGAAAACTTCGTTCACACAAGAGATACAATTAGGAGGAATACCACCGAAGTGCAACTTACCGACATTAACCAACATTTTCGGTGGAACAACTTGCGCGATACAGCATATCAAAGCTTATATGAGATGTATGCTACAATGGGAGAATCATGATGCTATATTGTGCAAATATTTTGCATCAAGTCTGACAGGAGAAGCTTTGAAATGGTTTGAAGGGCTACCGAAGAATACAATAACATCTTTCAATCACTTGTAGGATATATTTTTAGGGGCATATATAAGTAATAATTCCTCGCGACCAGGTATTGAAGATGTATTTGGGTTAAAACAAAGGGTTGGTGAAAGTTTGAAGCATCTAACTGTGAGATGGAAGACAATGTGTAGCGAAATGGCTGGCCGTGTGGAGGAGAGATATCTCATCTTATCATTCATTAATGCTATATTCGTGACAAATCTGTTATATATTCAAATTTTTAGAGTCAAGAATACAATCACAATGACTGAGTTACGAGAGCTTCAGGAGGAGTATATTGCTCTATAGGAAAAGCAAAATGAGATGGAATCATACCCTGTCGCGAATACAAGTTCAGGAGCTGCGAATGCAAGTTTGTTACCCAAATTGATAAACACTGTAGCGAGTACCTCGCAAGGTCAACAAGGAATGAGGATACCAGATGATGGTCAAGCCAAAAGTTGGTAGCCATGGGAAGTCGCGATCAGAAGAATTTGAAAGGGAAAGAAATTTCTACAACCGTGGCGGAAATAATAAAATTCAAAGGCTTGATCAGCCGCAAGAAACCTATGGAGGTCAGAGGCATAATCCGCAAGAGACTTATGGAGGCCAGAGGCAGAATTATCATAGAGGGCAGCGAGGTCATAGAGTCATATGGGAAGAAATCAAGATGCCTCCACTAAACGCTAGCGTGGAGAAAATATGGGAAGCAATAATCCTGATGGAGAACATACCTGCACCATGGAACATGGGGAATGAACCACCTCCAGTGACGAAGTCATGAATTCTGTTCCTATCACCATTTTCATGGACACCTAACGAATGATTGTAGGAATATAAAAAGAATCATCCTCCGAATGATAGATCAAGGGAAGCTAAATCATTTATTAAAAGGTGAATAGAAGACTCAACCATTACCAACACCTCCCGAAATTCACAGAGTAAATACAACAAAAGGGAAAGAAACGTTTGTAGTAGAAGTTGGAGCGAAGGCCAAAAACTTGTTCTGCAACTCTATCGTACATTCGTACAGACAATTGAAGATTTTCATGATAGTGTTCTCGTAGGGTTTTCGCAAGAGATGTTGACAATAGAGAAGTAATGAACATCGCGAAGACATCGCCACTGAAAGAATGGCAAGCGCAGATTATTTGTTTTACCGCAGAAGAAGTACCTGAAGGTGGCGAGATGTATGACAGTCCATTAGTGGTAATATTGGAGATTAACCCAAAACCTGTTGATGATGAAGATGATGGGGCAGAAAATTCATGGGCAATAAATAGAATCTTAATTGATACGGAAGCTCTATAAACATCCTTTTTTACCACACTTACAAGACTATGGGAGGGAAAGACGAAGATTTGATACCTTCAACCTATAAGATTTATGGTTTTAATGGCACTGCCAATAACCTAAAGGAGAAACTCGTATGCGAATACCATTGAAAGGATTATCAACCGAAATCTTGTTTTGCATAGTCGATGTGGAATCCCCTATAATGCATTAATTGGGCGACCATGGTTACATGAGATCTTGGGTGTAGCATCAACTTACCACCAGCAGCATCAAATTTCCTCATCCTGGTGTTGGAGTTATAAAAGGAGATTGGGCCGAGGACTAAAATGCTATGAAGTTGATGTGGAGTCTTGCGAGGAAAGGGCTGCTCAAAAGAAGAATTGGAAGTTTTTAATATCAAAGAAGAACAAAGAAGAGAAAGACTGATGGTGGACACAATAGAAGTGAGAGATGAAGATATATTGCGAAATCAATGCTTGAAAATAATTGGAAATTGCGATGGTCTCGCAATAGATAAAGAAATATCAGGGAATTTGAATGAAGAAACAAAGAGCAACAGGAATAAGAAGTGTAAGAAATAAATAATTGATTTTAGAGTTGTGTAAAAAAAAAAAAATGTTTGGAGTGACAAAGGTATGTCAAAAGTATAAAGAATATGATGATCAAGGAAGGAGTACGCGAAAGTCTCGCGATTCATGAATATAACGAAAGTTTGGTCAAATAATTACAGTGAGATCACAGCAAATGAAGCAAGATTATGTGATAATTTCACAAAGATAATGAGAAGAAATAATCAAAAATCAATGAATGATCGCAAGAATTGATAGAAATAAAAGAATGAGTGAATGGGACAAACCTTTATGGCGTACACCCTAGTTCGCGAATGATATTTCGTAAGAGGCAAATGTAAGACCTAAAGTGCGTCATATAAGGGGGTATCTCTTGACATGGCTCGTGGAAAAGGTTACACCGCCCGGAACCCGAGTCATGAAAATTTGGGGTCAATAAAGCCCATCCGGGGGAGATACCTTGGATTTCCAACTATATATATAAGGTTATACCCTGGTTGGACGACCGAGGGTCTCTTCCAAGGAGTCAGTGTATGACCAAGGCTCCGAGGTACACGGTTGAGGCAAGAGTGCCTAGGGTATTTGAAGTGTCTCGGCCATTCTTGGCAAGTCTTGGCACATGCTGCACTCGGCCCGAAGAAAACTCCACTTAGGGTGCAGTCTCGTAACCATAAGCCCTATAGGTATAAGGGATAAGAGGCTGCGAAAACAACCGGTTATTGTTAAGACCGGATGGGAGGAGCTAGTCTTGTATGGCCGATGTACGCCTCCTTGAAGGGGCAACCAGGGAGATGATAAGGGCAGCACCCTCCATTAGGGAGATGATAAGTGTCTTAAGACGCAAATGTCATGAGGCTCTATTTTCGAAAGAAAATTTAGGCTTGTCATATTTGTGCGATGATCCTGAAGAGTGAATAATACTAACGCGAGGGTAAGACGAGATCAATGGGTCTTTACATGAAAATGTAAAGACGTCCTGCGATTTCGTCGCAAAGACGGCAATGTCATGGGGCTTTATGTTCGCAAGAACATTTAGGCCTATCATATTTTCGCAAGAAAAATATCCTGCAGAGGCAAAAATACTAAAGAAATGATAAGAGAAGATCAATGGGTCATTACATGAAAGTGTAAAGACGTCCTACGATTTTGTCGCAAGACGGCAATGTCATGGGACTTTATGTTCGTAAGAATATTTAGACCTGTCACATTGACGCAAAAATGAGGGGTGTCAAAATAAGACCTTTAACTAGGAAGGAAAAATAAGACCACACAAGAGCAATGATAAGGCAAGATCAATGGGTCATTACATGAAAATGTAAAGACGTCCTGCGATCTTGTCGCATTGATGAATTTCAACATAAATGAAGATAAGATCACACAAGAAATTGAGTAACCAAATAAACTTGTGAAAATGGCTATATTTCTTCATTTATTTGTGAAGAATTAGCAAATGTTATTTGCGAAACTAAGAAGTATTATTACTTAAAGGTTATCGATTTAATCTCTCATGTGAAAATAAATAACAGAGGCAAGTATGGGAATGATAAGAGTAAAAACTTGTTATTTATTTTCATATGATAGATTTACAGTAAGAGATTACAAAAATGGAAGGCTAGAATGATAAATGTACAAGTATCACAAGAAGAGAAAAAGGAAAATGGAGCTATCTCTCAGTTCATTCTTCCTTTTCATCAGAATCTTTATCAGACTCCTCTTCTTCGCTAGCATCACTATCGAGACATCTGAGGAAGGCATATTTTCAGGAACTTCATCAAGAAGACAAGGATATGAAGAAAGAGGAATGCGATGGTCATCACAAACTGTCTCAATAGTTTGATTGCGAAAACGAACAGCGTCATTATTGAAATTCGCTACCGTAGTTTGTAATTGCTTCTTCAACTCGGAATACTTGTTGTTGCGAAGAGAGAGGTCCTTTGCAAGTTGTTCTTTTTCGATTCAAGTTCTTCAATCCTTGTTTGATATCTCTTCTCGCCTCGCGAACGTATGATAATGAGTCAAGAATTTAATAGCAGTTTCACAAATAAGAAGTGGTAAAGTAAAGAAGAACAGCTTAACAACCTTCTCTATCGTAAATCATATCTTTAACCAAGGCAAAGTATGCTCAAGATGAAGAATGACGTTAACACCTAAGTTATTTCTGGCATTATCTAAAACTTTCGCAGCCCAAGCGAATTCATCATCACTATTTATGACCATAAGTGAACGAATTTGATTTTCTCGCTCATTAAGTATGGCATTTTGGTGAAGAGATTCATCTCGTTCAATTTGTACTTCAAGAAGAGTTTTTTGGAATTTCGCTAATGCTTGTGCACCTTGATTAGCAATGCGATCCTTGTCATCTATAAGGCTATTAATTTTCTTCCTTAGAATATTATTATTCTCGTGGGAGCTAAGATATAAACATTTAAATCGGTTGGCTAAACCTAAACTAGATCTATGCTCAATTTCTAAGAGATGAAATTTGGTTCAAGTTCATTTATTGAAAGAGAGTTAATTTTGTTCGACGAACTACTTAAAGATTCGTTGAGATGAGCAAGAAGAGCATCATTATCCATAGGCTCAGGAAATGAATGGAGAAGGATGGATTCTTCAGAAAAATAAATGACAAAATAAAAACGAGGAAAAGAGAAGAGTTTTGTACCATAAAGTTGTTGATTAGCACTTTGAAGGGTAGAAATTTTATTCTTCTGTGTAGAAGATTCAGCTTCCAGTTGTTGAATTCTTTCGCGAAGAGCAGCAGTCTCATTTTCACTCTTCTTGCGAGATGTCGCAATTTTAACTTCTAGTTCTTTGTTCTTCTCCTTAAGTTGAAGGTTTTTCTTTTCAAGATTATTGCGCCTTTTCTCGAGATCTGAGGCAACAACAAAGGAAGCTCTCCCACACTATAAAGGAAAGTAAAGAAATTGTTAAGATAAGGTTTATAATTGAAATCACAAAGAAATAAAGAAATATGAACATACCAAGGCACTAAGTGCATTTAATAAACTGGGAGTCATTGTCCTGGAAACTCCACGAAAAGAATCATTATCCGCTAGCAGGAGGGCATCGCAGATATTTGCGAGAGGTAGTAGCAGGATTTCCCACACTACACCCCTTACTCGATTTTGCTTAATTAATCCATTGGAAGATGTAAGATCAAGAACATTAATTGATTGAATTCATGAAGTGTTTACACAGGAAAAATAGAATTACACTTAGAAGTTAAAACACTCTTAAACTTTCTCTCTCCTAATGACTTGCCTAACAATTCCCCCAAAAAGATCTCTCCCCTTTACAGACTCATTTAGCCCTTTATATAGGGTAATACATAGTGGATGACAGCTAAGCTCCCCTTTATTTTCGGGAATGTCTCGCGAAGTGTCGCAGATGCACAAACATTCACTCGCGACACTTCTTAATCCTCGCTGTGTCTCACGTCTTCTTTATGTTTTGCCTGTCGTTATTCATTGCGCTGTTTATTTTAGTTCCCTCGCGACTCCTCGCGATGCCGCTGTTCATTAATCTCGCGAGCCTTGTTCATTGCGATATTATGATCCTACATCTTGCCTCTTTTTCCTTGAATATTGCTTGAAGAGCGATTTGAAGGAAAAATTCATTATTGTCATATTCCGTGGTTTCATTGGTGAAGGAACGAGCAAAAGAATACTTTCCTTAAAAAGTACGTACTTACTTGCCTCTATTCTTTTGCAAAGTTCAAACTTCTTTGAGATATATACGAAATACCGTCTCCCGTCTCTCCTTATATTTCTCCCGCGAAGGGAAGAGTATCATGAGATTCTTACAATATTGTTTCCGCGATCGCTTATCTTTATCTCGTTTCGATTTTGTACTTTTACACGGATTTTGATTATTAATGTCTTTTCTTGACACGTTTCTTTCAACCGCTTATTTTTGACCATTCATGTCTCTTCGCATTAAATGACCTTGTTTTTCTCGAGGATCTTTTTCCCTATATATAGTTTTCTTTTCCCTTCCTTTTCATCCTTTAGTTTCTCTCTCGCAACTTTTCTTTGACTCTCTCCTTCCGCAATTTGCGCTCCCGTTACCGCAAATCTTTTCTTCATCCTTTCTAGCGCCGATCTTAATCTCCAATCTCCCATCCATTCCCATACCGATAAATGGCTTCCATCGTCGTGCATACAAAACTTCTTTTGAAGAAGTTCAACAAAAGTTGCTTGAGAAGGGTTTTACTCTATCAACCATTCCCGATCAAGAACCTTCATCTATTCTTTCGCAAAGTCGTTTTTCGATCATCAATGTGATGATCAAAAGATTATAGTCTCGCTAGGTCAGCCTTCTCGCGGGACTTCCCATTCCCTTGTACAATCCCGAGTTGCCTTTATTTTATGAAATTTTGGCCCATGAAAAATTCTCTCGGCCGTTTATCAATTAAGTGGCGATTGTATTCGCCCGATGCTTGAGTTCGCGAGTCGCGGTGTGTGCAAAGGATCTTTATACTCTAACTCGTCGAAATCCCAAATTCGCAGATTTGGAAATAGTCTGTTGAGAAATACACTGTGGAAATTTTTTGAAAATTACTCGGTGATAACTATGGTGAATGCGAAATCTCATTGGGCGTTCGCTTCAAGAAAAAGGATAATGTCTCTCGAAGATAAATTACTCATGCAAGACATTGATTGGCATCCGTGTAATAATACTACTCCTCGCCACTCCAAAGATGAGAAATGGTGGGTTGTACCCTTGATTTTAAATGGTCCTTATATCGCGGGCCCGCACGTTCTTCCTGCGAATCTCGCAGGGTATCATCCTTGGGAATTCAAATGGCCCGAGAAGAAGAAAGAGGTATGTTTCCGACTTCAAATTTGGCTTTCGTAACTTTCTTTCTATAATTGCCGAGTTTGTGAAATCTTTCGAGATAGCCAGTTGAGAAGAAGCTACAAAAAGGATCCGTCTGAGGATACTCTGACATTGCTTCGATCGCTTACGAGTGAAGTAAGAATCACTTCCTTTCTTCTTATTTAAAACAATATTGTTGCCTCTATTTCTTATCTTTACGCGTATGCGAAGGTTGGAGTTGAAGAAACTATTCCGCGAAGATTAAAAGTAAGGGTAAAACTGTCGCTCGCAAGGGTAAATCCTCTGCCCCCTTAACTAAGAAGCGAAAGGTCCAATCCTCTTCTCGCCTTAGCTCAAGCTCTGAATCTTCTGACGAGGATAACCATGACTCGAATCCTTCTCTCGCCAAGAAGATTTCGTCGACCAGTTCTTCTATGGATCAGTTATCTAGCATCTTCTCCGACTGTTTCCAAGGAATGGGAGATGCTCCCCTAGCTTCTCTTTGCGGGACTCTCGCAAACGTGTGTAATGCTACTTTATTAGAGGGCAATAATTCTTTCAATGGAACCTCTAGAATTGTGTCTCCCGACTTCTTGAATGCACTTGGATCTTTGGTATGTATGCAACAGTATTTCCCCGTTAATTTTAAATTTTTAAATATATATATTAATGATTTTTCTATCTTCTTTTATAGGTTGGAAGAACTTCTTTTGTAGTTGCCTCGATCTCGAAAGAAGACGCAACAATCTTGAAAAGAAGAATTTGCAATTGAGCAAGAAGATTCAAGAATTAGAGGTCGAAGTCGCGTCATCTCGCGATAAAGACGAGAGAATTCAAAAGTTAAACACCGAACTTGACTCCCAAAAGGATAAGGTGTCCACTCTTCAAAACGCCAATCAGCAACTTTATGGTATAAAATTTTACCTCCTTTTACTATTTTTATTTTATCGGTCGCATATTGCTACCTAACTTATTACTTTCGCAGATGTATATAATCTCTCCGATGAGGCTATTCTTCTCCATACATTTCCTGATCCTATGGATAATAATCTTCTTCTCGCCCACCTCAACAACTCTTTAAGTAGTTCATCGAACAAAATTAACTCTCTTTCATTAAATGAACTTCAGACCAAATATCGTCTTTTAGAAATTGAGCATAGATCTGGTTTAAGTGCTGCCAACCAATTTAAACGAATGTTTCTCGAGTCCCATAAAGAAACCAAAATTTTGAGGAAGAAAATTAGTGACCATATAGATGATAAAGATCGCATTGCTAATAATGGTGCACAGTTCATTAGCAACATTTCAAAAATCTCTCCTTGAATTACAAATTGAGCGAGATGAATTGCTTCGCTGTAATTCCTTGCTTAGTGAGCGAGAAGATCAAATTCGTTCTCTCCTTGTTATAAACAAGTGATTTACGAATTCGCTCGGGCTGCGAAAGTTTTAGATAATGCCGTAAATAACCTAGGTGTTGATGTTAGTCTTCACGCCGAGCATACTTCCTTGGTTAAAGATATGATATCCGACAGAGAAGGTTGCTTATTATACCTTATTGCTTCTTATTTCGTAGTATTGCTTGTAAATTGTTAACTTGTTATTTCTTATTTGCGTAATCCGAGAAGAGGCTTCAAAGTTAGAATTAGAGAGCTTGAATCTGAAAAAGAACAACTCGCCAGGAATTTTCCAACGAGAATTGAAGAACTCGAAACCGAAAAAGAACAGCTCGCAAAGAATCTCTCCCTTCGCGAGAATAGATATTCCAAGTTGAAGAAACAATTTCTAACGACAGTGGAGAACTTTAGTAATGATGTTGTTCGTTTTCGCAATGGAGGCATGGAGTATGTTTGTAAGGACCACAATATCCTCTACATTCATATCCCCGTCTCCTTGAAAAGGTTCCCGAGAATCGCCTGTCTCGAGACGTTTCGATAGCGAGGCCGGCGAAGAAGAAAATTTCGCGATGAGAATAATCGATCAAGAATCGGATGAAGAAGAAGAATCGCCAAAGAGATAACTCTTTTGTTTTCTTTTTTCGCTTGTAATATCTCGTACATTTCGTATCCTTATTATAGTGTATTTCTTGGATTTTTCCCTCCGAATTCAATCTTCACTTCCCTTTTTTGGTAGTTCTTCCTTGTAATATAATTGGCTAACATTATTGATGTATAACTCTTTCATCGTAAGATGAATAACAATATTTCATCTTTTCCATTCCCATACTTGCCTCTCGTTATTTATCTTCGATGGAAGATTTTAGTTGTCATCATGTATGTTGTTGAATAATTATTTTATTGTTATTGAAATATATCGTTGCGACAAGGTCGCAAGCCGCCTTTACACTTTCATGCAATGGCCCATTGACCTTGCCTTATCATTTTTGTGTGGTCTTCCAAGTCGACCTCCCTAATTAGAGGTCTTCCCCGCCACCTTTCATTGCGGCAAAATCACAGGACGTCTTTACACTTGCATGTAAGGACCCATTGATCTTGCCTTATCATTTTCCAAGTATTTTTGCCTCTCGCAGATATTTTAGTTGCGACAATATGACAGGCCTATATATCCTTGCGAACACATAGCCCCATGACATTGCCGTCGAGCGACGAAATCGCAGACGTCCGTACACTTTCATGTAAAGACCCATTGATCTCGCCTTAACCTCGCGTTAGTATTATTGCCTCGCAGATCATTGCACAAATATGACGAGCCTAAATTCTCTTGCGAGAACATAACCTCATGACATTTGCGTCTGTTTTGACACCCCCTAATGGAGAGTGTCGCCTTATCATCTCCCCGGTTGCCCCTTCAAGGAGGCGAAACATCGGCCATACAAGACTAGCTCCTCCCATCCGGCCTTAACAACAACCAAGTTGTTTTCGCAGCCTCTTATCCCTTATACCTATATGGTTTATGGTTACGAGACCGCACCCTAAGTGGAGTTTTCTTCGGGCGAGTGCAACATATGCCAAGACTTGCCAAGAATGGCCAGGGTAGGTTCATCCATCCCGGCACTCGGCTCAACCGTGTACCTCGGCGCCTTGAGCATACATCGACTCCCGAGAAGAGACCCGGTCGCCCAACCAGGGTATAACCTACATATATAGTTGGGAATCCAAGGTACCTCTTCCGGATAGGCTTTCATGGGCCCCAAATTTTCATGACTCAGGCTTCAGGAGCGGTGTAACCTTCCCCCTGAGCCATGTCGAGAGATACCCCTTATATGACGCACTTTAGGTCTTACATTTGCCTCTTACGAAATGTTATTCGCGAACTAGGGTGTACGCCATAAAGGTTCGTCCCATTCATTTACTCATTCATCTTTGTTAAATCATTCAATCATTCAATCATTCATGTTTCATTATTTGTTAATATTTGTTTGCGAAGTATTCGCCAAATTCCATCTCATTTGTTGTATCTTTATCTCTTTCTTAATCGAATTCTCATTTACCCTTGACTGCAAGATTCTCGCACATCATTACTTCAATTGCTACTTTTCCTCCTGTTTTTGTTGACTATTCACTTCTTATGCCTTTTGTTCCTCATATCCTTCGCTCCTTTATTATCATAACATTCGCCCGTTTCTAGGCATTCACCTCGCGAGGTATGTTCGGTCCTTACTTCTATAACATCTACCATCAGTTTTTCCTTTCTCTGCTCATCTCTCACATGTTGCTTCCAACCCTTTCTTTTGGCATTCCTTTCTTCGCAGCTTTCTACATCGACCTCATGACATTGCTGTGACTCCTTCCAATCTCCCTGTATAATACCAATGCCATTTGGATGTGGGAATTTTATGCATTGATGATATGTGGATGCGACTCCCAAGATTTCATGAAGCCATGGCCTCCCAATCAACGCATTATATGGAGATTCCACATCAACCACACAGAATAAGATATTAGTTGATAATCCCTGTAGAGGTATTCTCATGTGAACCTCTCCCTTTGGTTTGTTTGCAAGTGCCATTAAAGCCATATATCTTGTATGTCGAGGGGATCAAATCCTCATCTTTTCCTCCCATCGTCTTGTAAGTATGGTAAAAGAGAATATTTACCGAACTTCCGGTGTCGATTAGATTCGGTTGATCGCCCAACAAGCTTTCGCTTCATCATCTTCTCCATCAACTGGTTTCGGGTTAATCTCTAATTTTACAACCAACGGGCTATCATGTGTTTCTCTTCCTTTTGGCACTTCATCTGGGCAGAGAAAGAAATAGTCTTCAATTTGCCACTTTTCTAATCAGCGTCTGTTCTCGCTGTGCTCATTATTTCTTTATCATCGCATCTCTCGCAAAGACTCTACCGAGCACGTTGTCATGAAAATCTTCGATTGTGCGATAAGAATGGACGATAGAGTTGCAATTCAAATTTTTGGCTTTCGTTCCGATTTCTATCACAAATGTTTCCTTTCCTTTCGCCGACACTCGTTCGTGCATTTCGGTGGTGGTGGTAATGTCCGGCCTTTTTCTTCTCCTTTTAGAAAGTGATTCAGCTTCCCTTGATCAATCATCCCGAGAATAATTCTCTTTACGTTTCGCAGCCGTTTGTTCGATGTCCATGGAAGCGATGGTAAGAACAAAACTCATGACTTCGTCGCCCGGTGGTGGTTCCATCCCCGCGTTCCAAGGTGCCGGTACATCTTCCATCACAAGTATAGCCTCCCAGATCTTTTCCACACTAGCATTCGGTGGAGGCATCTTAATTGGTTCCCATACTATTCTCGCGGCTTCTCTCGCCCTCCATGGTTATATTGCCTTCGTCCACCATAAGTTTCTTGCTCGTGATCTAGCCTCCGAATCTTATTATTGTTGTTACGGTTATAGTAGTTCCTTTCTTGTTCAAATTCCTCCCGGTCATGGCTTCCCATAGCTACTATCTTCCGCCGTCTCTCATCAACCTTCCCCGTTTTGCTGTCCTTGCGAAGTGCTCGCCACCGTATTGATGAACCGAGGTAATAAGCTTGCGTTCGCAGCATTCGAGTTTGTGTTCGCGATCGGATAAGAATTCATTTCATTCTCGTCTTTCTTCTAAGGCGATATATTCTTCCCGTAATTCTCGCAGCTTCCGCCATCGTGATTGTATTTTTGATTCTAAAAATTTGAATGTATAACAAGTTAGTCGCAAAGAGAGCATTCACAAATGAGAGGATGAGATATCTTTCCTCAACCCGTCCCGCCATTTCGCTACACATGGTTCTCCATCTTATTGTCAATCGCCTTAAGCTCTCGCCAACCCTTTGTTTCAACCCGAATACATCTTCAATACCGGTCGCGAAGAGTTGTTACTTATGTATGCTCCTAGGAATGTGGCTTGTAAATGATTAAATGATGTGATTGTGTTCCTTGGTAGACCCTCAAACCATTTTAGTGCTTCTCCAATTAGGCTTGACGCGAAATATTTACACAAGATAGCATCATGATTCTCCCATTGCAACATACACCTCATATAGGCCTTGATATGTCTTTGTACCGCACAAAGTTGTTCCATCGAAGATGTTTGTTAATGTGGAGATTGCACTTAGGAGGTATTCCTCCCATCCGTACTTCTAGCGTGAAGGGGTTCTTCGCAGCTTCGCGATGGCTTCGTCCAATTGTTTCCTTCCTCCTTCCCTTCTATTGTTCAACAATCCTCTCATTTCAAAGCAGCTTCTCTTAAGATTTGTTCATTTGCCTTTAACTTGATTCTACCGGGTCTTTTTAGCTCGCTTTCTCCTTCTTCGCTCGTGCCTCGTTTTGACCTTCTTGTTCGTTATTTTCTTCTCTCCTTCCCCGCGACGCTCTTCTTCGTTTCTTTCTTCAATTCGCACGCCATTATATCGGTTGTTCTCTCTTCTTGGCTGTCTCTCGCCTCTCACTCGCGCCCTCTCATATTCTTCATTAATATTTCTATTGGCACGATTCTGTTCCCTTCTTCTTTCGCGGTTATCATGGTTATTTTTGCCGGATTGCCTCCTCCATCTCTTGATTTTCCATTTCTTCTCTTAGCCTTTCTCTCTCGCGAGCTAGCCGCGCTTGTTCAATGTAGTGTCTCTCAATGTCATCTTCGATCTCTCGGTTTCTTCTCGTTCTTCTCTCCCGTGCAAGATTATTCTCCCTTCAAGCACTGGGTCATTCGGTTCTTGGAGTTGCATGTTTCCTTGATTTTCCCTATTCCGCTCATTTTGAAGATTTTTGGCCGAGGAATATAACGATCTTCTATTTCTTCTCTTCTCTCGCCATGCTCTATATTCGGATTTTGTGTTTCTTCATTGGTGCTTTCTGTTGGTAAAACTCTCCTTCTTTCTTCTCCATTCGATCTTGAACTTGATCTCACGCTACTTCTAGATCTCCTATTTTGCAACCTCATATTTTCCATCCTCAATTCATGATTCTGTCTTTCTCAAGTTTGCTCGTTCCTCTGCCTCTAGCCGTCTCTCCTCATGTATTGTTTGTCTCAATCTTTCTAATGCCGCGATTTCTTCGTTACCTGGATTCATTTCTCCATTCATTTCTTGCTCTCCTCCTCCTTGTCCATTGTTCACCAACCGCCGCTCCTCTTCTCTCTCGTCTTCGTAATCGATCTCCAAGTATGTACACTTACTCTATCATAATCCTCACCGCGTTTTCTACCGGGGAGATTGGTGGCTGATTTTGATCTTCTCCATCATTTCTCCTATTCATCCTTGATGATTCTCCCGTTTCATTCCTCCTTTCTCCAAAGAAGTTTCCCACTTCTTCTTACAATCGTTGGTTGCCCTTGTACATTTCTTCTTCTAGCCATTTTTCTTTTCCAATGAATTCTTGAGTATCTTCTCCAAATCTTTTTTCTGTTAATCCAAATTCCTTCCAATTTCTACGTCAATCTCTGCACAGTCCCTGTTTCTAGCGCATATGTAGTAGCAGGATTTCCCACACTACACCCCTTACTCGATTTTGCTTAATTAATCCATTGGAAGATGTAAGATCAAGAACATTAATTGATTGAATTCATGAAGTGTTTACACAGGAAATAGAATTACACTTAGAAGTTAAAACACTCTTAAACTTTCTCTCTCCTAATGACTTGCCTAACAATTCCCCAAAAGATCTCTCCCTCTTACAGACTCATTTAGCCCTTTATATAGGGTAATACATAGTGGATGACAGCTAAGCTCCCCTTTATTTTCGGGAATGTCTCGCGAAGTGTCGCAGATGCACAAACATTCACTCTCGCGACACTTCTTAATCCTCGCCCGGTCTCACGTCTTCTTTATGTTTTGCCTGTCGTTATTCATTGCGTCGTTTATTTTAGTTCCCTGCGACTCCCTCGCGATGCCGTCGTTCATTAATCTCGCGAGCCTTGTTCATTGCGATATTATGATCCTACAATCATTATCTTCATCAGAGTTCTCGCCGGTTTGGGAATTAGAGTGAGAAGAGGAATAGATTTTCCGTTTCTTAGAAGATGGAACAGAAGACTTATCCTTGCGAAGAGTAATCTTATTCTTGTCTTTAGCCTTCGCAGCTTCAGAAATATCATTCTCTTCAACGCCAACCTTTACACACGAATGAAGATAAGAAACAGAGGAAACAATATTGTTAAAAATAATAAGGAAAAATATTTCTTACTTCATCCGTGATTGAACGAAGTATCGCCAGAGTACTCGCCTTTGGATTTCTTTTGTAGCTCCTTCTCAATTTGGTGATCTGAAAAAATTCGCAAGATTAGATATAAGAGGAAGTGAAGATTGTAAAATAAGTAAAAGTTAGGAAGTATACCTATTTTGCTTTCCCGGGCCAATTAAATACCCAAGGATGATAATTTGCGAGATTCGCAGGGAGTACATGGGAACCTGAAATGTAAGGTCCGTTCAAAAATAGCGGAAAGACACACCACTTCTCATCTTTAGAGTAGCGAGGGACATTGTTCTTGCCAGAGTGCCAATCAATATCTAACATGAGTATCTTATCGTTGGGAACGTTCTCTTTTCTTTTCAATCGAGCACCCCAGTGAGATTTATCATTCTTCATATTTATCACTTCATAATTTTCAAAAAAGTTTTCTACCGTGTACTTTTCAGCGACTATCTCTAAGTTTGCGAATTTAGGATCTTTGACGTTATCAGGATATAGAGACCCCTTACCAGCGCCATGATTGGCCAATTCAAGCATTAGACGGATGCAATCACCACTTAATTGATAAATAGCTCGCGAGAATTTCTCATGAGCAAGAAGTTCATAGAACAAGGGCAGTTCGGGATTGTAGAGAGGAATGGGAAGACCTGCGAGGAGTTGACCTAGCGAGATTATGATTTTCTGATCATCACACTGATGATCAGTAAACAACTTTGCAGAAAGAATAGATGAAGATTCTTGATTGGGAATAGTAGACAAGGTGAAACCCTTCTCTTGTAAATTCTTTTGAGTTTCACTCAAAAGGGTTTCGTATCTATGACCAGGTGAAGCCATTCTCAGAATATGGGAATGATTAGAGAATTGAAGATCAAGAGAAAGAAGAAAAGGAAGATTTACAGTAGCAGAAACGTGAATTGCGGTGTGATTCCAGGAAATCCCACAACACACCCCTCATCATATCTTGATAATAATTTCTAGATCTAAAGTTATTTGATAATCAAAATAAAGATAAAAGTGCTAAAATTATAAATGGAGACACAAGATTTTATACATGGTTCGATCAATGTGATCTACATCCATGGTTCTTCACTAGTGATTTTTGTAATTACATGAGTTTACATTTAAAATCTCCATTAATGAATATTTGGAGCTTTCTAGATCTAGTTTTGAGGAAGAAGATGATAAAGAAAATAAACTCTCTCTCTTCGCAAGTCTTCTTGACTATTCGCAGAATCGTCACACCTTTCTCATATTTAAGCTAATGTCATTTGTTGCGTCGTTTCTAATATTTCTTCTGCGATATTATTAAATTGCGTCGTTAATAATTCGCAAGTGAAGGTTGCTGCGATATTCTGCTCCTACATCTTGCCTCTTTTTTCTTGAATATTGCTTGAAGAGCGATCTTTAAGAAAAAATTTGTTGCTGTAGTAGTCTTTGATCTTTGTTGATGAAGGAACGAGCGAAAGAATACTGGACTTGAAAAGTACGTACTTGCCTCTATTCTTTTGCGAAGTTCCGAAGCTTTGCGAGATAAATAAGAAGTATCAACCCTTGAAGTATAAGAAGTATGAAGTATCCTTGAAGAAGTATATGAAGTATGAAGTATCCTTGAATAAGTATATGAAGTATGAAGTATCCTTGACATGCCTAAATATTCTTACGAACATAAAGCCCCATGACATTGCCGTCTTGCGACAAAATCGCAGGACGTCATTACACTTTCATGTAATGACCCATTGATCTTGTCTTATCATTTCTTAGTATTATTGCCTCTGCAGGATTTTTTCGTTGCGACAATATGACAGGCCTAGAAATTCTTGCGAATTTGAAGCCCCATGACATTGCCGTCTTGCGACGAAATCGCAGGACGTCTTTACACTTTCATGCAAAGACCCATTGATCTCGTCTTACCCTCGCGTTAGTATTATTGCCTCTTCAGGATCATTGCACAAATATGACAAGTCTAAATTTTCTTGCGAAAATAAAGCCTCATGACATTTGCGTCTTAAGACACTTATCAGCTCCCAAATGGAGGGTGCCGCCCTTATCATCTCCCTGGTTGCCCCTTCAAGGAGGCGAACATCGGCCATACAAGACTAGCTCCTCCCATCCGGTCTTAACAACAACCAGTTGTTTTTGCAGCCTCTTATCCCTTATACCTATAGGGCTTATGGTTACGAGACTGCGCCCTAAGTGGAGTTTTCTTGGCCGAAAAGATGTGCCAAGACTTGCCAAGAATGGCCGAGACACTTCAAATGCCCCAGGCACTCTTGGCTCAACCGTGTACCTCGGCGCCTTGGTCATACACTGACTCCTGGGAAGAGACCCTCGGGCGTCCAACCAGGGTATAACCTTATATATATAGTTGTAAATCCAAGGTATCTCTCCCTGATAGGCTTTATTGGCCCCAAATCTCCATGACTCAGGTTCCAGGGGAGGTGTAACCTTTTCCCTGAGCCATGTCAAGAGATACCCCCTTATATGACGCACTTTAGGTCTTACATTTGCCTCTTACGAAATATCATTCGCGAACTAGGGTGTACGCCATAAAGGTTCGTCCCATTCGTATAAATCATTCATTTTTGGTTATTTCTTCTCATTATCATTGCGAAATTATCGCATAGCCTTGCTTCTTTCATTCATTCTTCCATTCTTCTCTTTCATTCATTCCTTCATTCTCATATTTAGCTTTTGTGGTTTGCTGATGTTGTTGTCTCTTGCGAAGTATATGATTTGCTTGCGAAGCTAGCATCCTTGAAATGTATAAATGTCGCACAAAATATAATTATCTCGCAGCAAAAAGAAGTGTGAGAAATGATATTTGAACCCTTGACCTGCCTCTTGCATATTCTCGCACCATACCAACTGTTCTAACCCTTTCTTGCGAAATTAACTTGCGAAATAATCATCAACTTTCTTCTTTGCGAAATAATCAAAGTCCGTGCGAAATTTCGCATAACAAAAATAAATGTGCGAGAAGCAAGAATTGATCCTGCGACCTGCTGTTTGCATTCATGCCTCCTGACCAACTTTCCTGGATCTTGTTTGTGAAAGAATGTGATCTTCGTCTCTAGCATTTCGAGTAAAAACATGCAAAAAGTCTGCGAAAGTTGGGATTCGATCCTGCGAACATGAACGAATACTCTGCTGACTTTACCATATGTGCCAACTTCTATTTTTGATAAAGTTGGTGAAGTTGCCTTCTTATTCTTTTTCTTCTCTTGCGAAGTTGTCTCTTGCAGCACCGTTTGACAATCCCTCTTGAATGCATAAATGCCGCAGCAAAAATAAAAGGTCAAGTGGCGAGACTTGAACTCCCGACCTTATACTTGTATTCCACCGCCCAGACCAAATGTACTAGTTTCCTGTTTGTGACATAATGGAACAATGGCTTTGTTTATTGATAACTTCATCTCTTTGTTACTCAAAAATTCACGAAAAAATACACTCAATGCGAGATTCGAACCCGCGTCTTCCAACCCATTCTCTTTGCTTGTTACCAACTGTGCTAGCCCTGCCTCTGCGAAGTGTTTCGCGAAATAATCACCTACTTTCTCTTTGCAAAATAACTAAAGAAATATCTTTGCGAAGTAAACATCTCGTATGTAGTATTTGTTTGCGTTTGCGTGTAGTTGCCTCGAGATCTCGAGAGAGAAGACGCAAAGCAATCTTGAAAAGAGAAATTTACAATTGAACAAGAAGACTCAAGAGCCTGGAAGCCGAAGCCGCGTCATCTCGCGATAAGATTCAAAAATTAGAAGCCGATCTCGGACTCCCAAAAGGAGAGAGTATCTACTCTTGAGTAATTCAAATCAAAGCAACTTTATGGTATAGTAATTTTAAATTCTCAAATCCTTTTCACGTTATCTTTTATTTTTCTTTGTCTGACTATTATTCTCGCAGACGTATATAATCTCTCCGAAGAATCCATTCTTCTCTATTCATTTCCCGAGCCTATGAACGATGATGTCCTTCTTACTCATCTCAATCAATCTCTAAGTAGTTTCTCAAATAAAACTAACCTCCTTTCATTAAAGGATCTTCAATCCAAATATCATCTCTTAGAGATCGAACACGAGATCTAGTTTAAATTTAACTAATCGCTTTAAACGAATGTTCCTTGATTCCGAGAAGAAAATCAAAACTTTAAGGAAGAAAATTAGTGATCTCATAGATGAGAATGATCGCATTACTACGAGAGGTGCACGGGCGTTAGCGAGAATTCCACAAATCTCTTCTTGGTGTGCAAGTTGAACGAGATGAACTCCTTCATCGTAATACCATACTTAAGCGGCGAGAAGAGCAAGTTCGTTCTCTTCTTGTTATTAATAGTGATGATGAATTCGCACAGGCTGCGAAAGTTTTAGATAATGCCGGGAATAACCTAGGTGTTGATGTTAGTCTTCATGCCGAGCATACTTCCTTGATTAAAGATATGATATACGATAGAGAAGGTTACTTATTATACCTTCATCGCTTCTTACTTCGTAGTATTGCTTGTAAATTATTAACTTGTTGTTACTTATTTGTAGAATCCGAGAAGAGACTTCAAGTTAGAATTAGAGAGCTTGAAATCGAAAGAACAGCTCGCCAGAACTTTCCGCGAGAATTGAAGAACTTGAAACCGAAAAAGAACATTTCAGAAAGAGTCTCTCCCTTCGCGAGAATAAATATTTCAAGTTGAAGGAACAATTTCGACGACAATGGCGAATTTTAATAATGATGCCGTTCGTTTTCGCAATGGAGCCATGGAGTATGTTTGTAAGGACCAAAATATCCCTCTCGCATTCATATCCCCGGCTTTTCGAAAGGTTCCCGAGAATGCACTGTCTCGGACGTTTCGATAGTGAGGCTAGCGAAGAAGAAAATTCTTGCGATGAGAATAATAGCTGAAGAATCAGATGAAAGAGAAGAATCACCAAAGAGATAATTCTTTTTGTTTTCTTTCGCTGCCTCTAATATCTGTACATTCCTGTATCTCTTTATTATAGTGTACTTCTTGGATTGTCCCCCCCCTAAATTCAATCTTCACTCCCCTTTTTTGGTAGTTCTTCTTTGTAATATAATTGGCTAACATTGTTGATGTATAACTCTTTCATCAGAAGATGAATAACAATATTCCATCTCCTCCATTCCCATACTTGCCTCTGTTATTTATCTTCTGATGGAAGATTTTAGTTGTCATCATATATTTGGTTGGATAATAATTTTATTGTTATTGAAATGTATCGTTGCGACGAGGTCGCGGGTATCTTCATAAATCAAGAATCCTACTTGTCTCGCCTTATCGTTTCGGTAGTCTTTGTTTTATCTCTTCTTGTTGCGACAAGGTCGCAGGCTGCCTTTACATTTTCATGCAATGATCCATTGACCTTGCCTTATCATTTTCGTGTGGTCTTCCAAGTCAGACCTCCCTAATTAGAGGTCTTTCCCTGCCACCTTTTATTGCGACAAAATCGCAGGACGTCTTTACACTTGCATGTAAAGACCCATTGATCTTGCCTTATCATTTTCCAAGTATTTTTGCCTCTGCAGGATGTTTTATTTGCGGCAATATGACAAGCCTAGATATCCTTGCGAACATAAAGCCTCATGACATTGCCGTCTTGCGACGAAATCGCAGGACGTCCGTACACTTTCGTGTAAAGACCCATTGATCTCGCCTTACCCTCGCGTTAGTATTATTGCCTCTGCAGGATCATTGCACAAATATGACAAGCCTAAATTCTCTTGCGAAAACATAGCCTCATGACATTTGCGTCTGTTTTGACACTCCCCCTAATGGAGAGCGTCGCCCTTATCATCTCCCCGGTTGCCCCTTCAAGGAGGCGAAACATCGGCCATACAAGACTAGCTCCTCCCATCCGGTCTTAACAACAACCAGTTGTTTTCGCAGCCTCTTATCCCTTATACCTATAGGGTTTATGGTTACGAGGCTGCACCCTAAGTGGAGTTTTCTTCGGGCGAGTGCAACATATGCCAAGACTTGCCAAGAATGGCCGGGGTAGGTTCATCCATCAGGGCACTGGCTCAACCGTGTACCTCGGCGCCTTGAGCATACACTGACTCCTAGGAAGAGACCCTTGGTCGCCCAACCAGGGTATAACCTTATATATATAGTTGGGAATCCAAGGTACCTCTTCCGGATAGGCTTTCATGGGCCCCAAATTTTCATGACTCAGGCTTCAGGAGCGGTGTAACCTTTCCCCTGAGCCATGTCGAGAGATACCCCCTTATATGACGCACTTTAGGTCTTACATTTGCCTCTTACGAAATGTTATTCGCGAACTAGGGTGTACGCCATAAAGGTTCGTCCCATTCTTTTACTCATTCATCTTTGTTAAATCATTCAATCATTCATGTTTCATTATTTGCTGATATTTGTTTACGAAGTATTCACATAGTTCCGTTTCATTTGTTGTATTTCACTTTTCTTTCTTTACCGAATTCTCATTTACTCTTGACTGCGAGATTCTCGCACATCATTATTTCAACTGCTACTTGGAAAGAGTCTGAGAAGATGCTAGATAACTGATCCATAGGAGAACCGGCCAATGGAATCTCTTTAGCGAGAGAGGGATTCGAATCATGATTATCCTCGTCAGAAGATTCGGAGCTTGAGCTAAGGCGAGCAGAAGATTGAGTCTTTCGCTTCTTAGTTAATGGAGCAGAAGATTTATCTTTACGAACGACGGTTTTACCCTTACTTTTAATCTTCGCGGCTACAGCTTCTTCAACTCCAACCTTCGCATACAGTTAAAGATAAGAAACAAAGGCAACAATATTGTTTTAAATAACAAAAGAAATGTTTCTTACTTCACCCGTAAGCGATCGAAGTATCGTCAGAGTACTCTCCAACGGATTATCCTTGTAGCTTCTTCTCAATTTGGCGATCTGAAAAATTTCACAAACTCAGCAAATATAAAAAGAAAGTTGCTAAGGCAAGATTTGAAGTGGAAAACATACCTCTTTTGCCTTATCAGGCCATTTGAATTCCCAAGGATGATATCCTGCGAGATTCGCAGGAAGAATATGCGAGCCCGCGATGTAAGGGCCATTTAAAATCAAGGGTACAACCCACCACTTCTCATCCTTGGAGTGGCGAGGAGTAGTATTATTGCCCGGGTGCCAGTCAATATCTTGCATAAGTAATTTATCCTCAGGGACATTATCCTTCTTTTTCAGGCGAATGCCCCAGCGAGATTTCGCATTCCTCATTTTTATCACTGAATAATTTTCAAAAAAGTTCTCTACAGTGTATTTCTCAGCAGCTATTTCCAAGTTTTCGAAATCGGGCTTTCTAACAGTATTAGGGTATAAAGATCCTTTGCCAGCACCACGGTTCGCGAACTCAAGCATTAGGCGAATGCAATCGCCACTTAATTGATAAATAGCCCGAGAGAATTTTTCATGGGCCAAGATTTCATAAAATAAAGGCATCTCAGGATTGTATAAGGGAATGGGAAGTCCTGCGAGAAGTTGACCTAGCGAGACTATAATTTTTTGATCATCACATTGATGATCAGAAAACAACTTTGCAGAAAGAATAGATGAAGATTCTTGATCGGGAATGGTTGATAGAGTAAAACCCTTCTCGAGCAACTTCTGTTGAACTTCATCAAAAGAAGATTTGTATGCACGACTAATGAAAGCCATTATCAGTATGGGAATGGATGGGAGGTTGGAGATTAGGATCAGCGTTAGAAGGGATGAAGAAAAGAGTTACAGTAGCAGGAGCGCAAATTGCGGAAGGAGAGAGTCAAGAAAAGTTGCAGAGAGAAACTAAAGGAAGAAAAGAGGAGGAAAAGAAAGCTATATATAGAAAAATCAAAAAAAAGATTCTCGAGAAAAACGAGGGCATTTAATGCGAGAAGAGACACGAACGGTCGAGAATAAACGGTTGGAAGAGACGTGTCAAGAAAAGACTTTAATGGTCAAAATCTGTGTAATAGTACGAAGCTGAAACAGATAAAGATAAGTAGTTGCGGCAAATCAAAATATTGATTCTCATGACATTCTCTCCCTCGCAGAGGAGATGTAAGGAGAGACAGGAGACGGAACTTCATATATATATTACAAAGAAGCTTCGGAACTTCGCTAAAAGAATAGAGGCAAGTACGTACTTTTCAAGAAAAGTATTCTTTCGCTCGTTCCTTCACCAATTGAAACCGGGGATTATTACAACAATGAATTTTTCCTTCAAATCGCTCTTCAAGCAATATTCAAGGAAAAAGAGGCAAGATGTAGGATCATAATATCGCAACGGACAAGGTTCGCGGGATTAATAAACGACGGTGTCGCGAGGGAGTCGCAGGGAGCTAAAATAAACGACGCGATGAATAACGACAAACAAAACAACTGGAAGACATGAAACCTGGCGAGGGTTAAGAAGTGTCGCGAGAATGAATATTCGTACACTTGCGACACTTCGCGAGACATTCCCGAAAATAAAGGATAGCTTAGCTGTCATCCACTATGTATTACCCTATATAAAGGGCTAAATGAGTCTGTTGAAGGAGAGAGATCTTTTGAATGGTGAAGCAAGTCATTAGGAGAGAGAAAGTTTAAGAGCGCTTTAATTTCTAAGTGTAATTCTATTATACTGTGTAAACATTTCATGGAATCAATTAATAAATATTCTTGATCACACATCTTTCAATGGATTAGTCAAGCAAAACTGAGTAAGGGGTGTAGTGTGGGATTTCCCGCAACTACACTGCGAACGTTTGCGAAGCAAAAATTCTTTGCGAAGAGGAGAATCGAACCTGAGTACTACAACTCACTCTAGCGAAGCTTAACTAACTGTGCTACGTCTTCTGTGCGAAACGAATGCACAATGTTATAGTTTTAATTATATCTTCGCCTGTAGTAAAAATAGTAAAGGATTGCATACGGTGGGATTCGAACTCGTGATACTAAATTCCTTCACTTTGCTACTGACCATCTGTACTAGCTTCTGTTTGCGAAGATACGCATGTAGCCACCTCTTATTCTTTTCTCCTCTCTAGGCTGTAGAAAAAATGTGAAAAAATATGAATGCGGTGAGAATCGATCTTGCGACATCAAGCTTCTTCTATTCGCTGGTGAACATCTGTACGAATAACTATTTGTGTTGGTGTGGTAAGCTTCGCAGAACTTATTCTTATTTAATCCTCTTTGTAAAAAGTAAGAAAACTATGTTCGCAGGCGAATTCGAACTTGCGACCTCTTTGTTGTTCATTCAGCCTTGAACCATCTTTGCGAATTTCATTGTTCGTGATGTAAATTGCAGCGTCTGCCTCTTCTCTCTTCTTCGTCCTTCCTTTGTTTCTTCACAAATTG
This sequence comes from Papaver armeniacum, assembly GCA_023531295.1. Classification (NCBI taxonomy): domain Eukaryota; kingdom Viridiplantae; phylum Streptophyta; class Magnoliopsida; order Ranunculales; family Papaveraceae; genus Papaver; species Papaver armeniacum. Next base: position 39,565 of record JAJJWW010017579.1, read on the forward strand.
CCTCTTGTTTTCTCCTGAACATGGAAATTTTCAACTAAAACTTCCATTTTTTCCTTAAATTTAACCACAACAACTAATTTTTTCTCTCGCTCTTTTCATATCTTTGGATTATTGATGATGTCTGCTCCCTGAAAATGTGATTTCTCTCATAAAATTTCCATTTTTGAACCTAAATTTTATAGATCTAAATAAAAAGTATGAACAGTAACTAATTTTCATGGAAATTTCTTGATCCAACAAGTTACAGGAAGGATAAAATCCATTACTCTCTCCCTGTTTCTAGCGCCAAATGTAGTTGCAGGAAATCCCACAACACACCCCTCATCATATCTTGATAATAATTTCTAGATCTAAACTTATTTGATAATCAAAATAAAGATAAAAGTGCTAAAATTATAAATGGAGACACAAGATTTTTTACATGGTTCGATCAATGTGATCTACATCCATGGTTCTTCACTAGTGATTTTTGTAATTACATGAGTTTACATTTAGAATCTCCATTAACGAATATTTGGAGCTTTCTAGATCTAGTTTTGAGGAAGAAGATGATAAAGAAAATAAACTCTCTCTCTCTACAAAATGTGTCCTCTCCAAAAATGTGTATCCCCCCTTCTCTCTCCTGCCTTTCTCTTTATATAGGATATTACATAGTGGATGACAGCTCATGTATAACTAATATTTCCCTTAATTTCGGATTTACCTTGCGACATTTCGCAGGTCTACAAACGTTAGTCTTCGCAAGTCTTCTTGACTCTTCGCAGAATCGTCACACCTTTCTCATATTTAAGCTAATGTCATTTGTTGTGTCGTTTCTAATATTTCTTCTGCGACATTATTAAATTGCGTCGTTAATAATTCGCAAGTGAAGGTTGCTGCGACATTATGCTCCTACATCTTGCCTCTTTTTTCTTGAATATTGCTTGAAGAGCGATCTTTAAGAAAAAATCCGTTGCTGTCGTAGTATTTGATCTTTGTTGATGAAGGAACGAGCGAAAGAATACTGGACTTGAAAAGTACGTACTTGCCTCTATTCTTTTGCGAAGTTCCGAAGCTTTGCGAGATAAATAAGAAGTATCAACCCTTGAAGTATAAGAAGTATGAAGTATCCTTGAAGAAGTATATGAAGTATGAAGTATCCTTGAAGAAGTATGAAGTATGAAGTATCCTTGAAAAAGTATATGAAGTATCCATCCTTGAATGCGAGTAATAAGTATTGCCTCTATTCATGCGAAATTATTACTCCATTTTTGATGAGGATTCTTGTTGTTCATTAGCGAACGTCCATTTTGGAAATGATTCTTGCAGAGAAGATAAAGAACATAAAATGTTTTCTCGGTAATCCATAGTAGTACGTACTTGCCTCTATTCTTTTGCGAAGTTCCGAAGCTTTGGGAAGTATATATGAAGTACTAGATCTTAACCCGTGCCGTAACGGCACGGGATGTTTTGTCTCTAATACGATATTGTTCACATTTCTCTTGCTTCATTTTATTCGTGAGTAATTATTTTGATATTCAAATAGGTTTTGGGAAAAAAAATGGGTTACCTGATCTTTTTATTTTTTACTTAAGCATGTTATTCCAATTTATTATCTGGACGGAGTAATAATGTTGTGCCAACATGAAAATAAAATAAAAAAATACAGTAAATAAAAATTTTCCCCATTTATTGTTCCATCATACCATAATTTCAAACTTCAAAAAGAATATTTCATCTAACAGTACATAAACCTAAACTGCCAATCCAACTCCATGATGTTTATGAATACATTTGTTCCGAAATTATTGATAACTAAGGCTCTAAGGAGTGAAGCAAAAACCCATAATATTTTCCCTACTATAGATAAAAACTATTTATTTATTTTTTGCAAATGTGAGAGTTATAAAAATGAAGAACCCTTGGCTATTGGAAGGCTGAGATATACACATGTGAGTTGAAAAAATAAACTTATAATAGTAAATCAAACCATGTGTAAGATTCTTTCTCAATCATATTGATAACATAATATTGAAGAAATTCGTGGATAAAAAGATTTCACACCAACTATGCTAAGTAGTGCATGAATGACGTTCTCACATCTAGTGTTACTCAAGTAATTTGGAGTTTTAAAGAGCATAGTCATATTGATATTTGTATCTACATAAATTCAACTAACCTTCCGAAGAAAAATTATTAGTTTCAAGGTAGAGCCGACACAAACTTCTGTCGCCTTCAATGTATACAACACACATTGGGTTTAATCGGCCTTGAGATTAAACAAATACCCCAATATTAGTCAAATAATGTCTACAAATACGGGATCGAAACAATGTGCTAACGGGAAAAATGAGAGACTAACATCAGTTCTACAAAGAAAATACCCTATATGTATCAAAGTTTGTTAACCAAACATGTATTCAAATTAAAAAGTCATCAACTTAACACAAAAATATAAAAGAACCCAAGTTAAATCAATACTTGCATAAACATAACTTATAAGAGAATTTTATAATTATTAAATACCTTTAAAATCACTATTAGAGATTTAATTGCATGCCTCGCAACGGTAGGAGGAAATCACCAGATTAATTTGTAGAAATTTCACTTTGGATATGTAGCAATTCGAGAGAAGTTTACACTTTGGTGGTGATGCGTTCCATCTAAGTGTTGTTCGATTGATTATTTTTTTTAGAAGGTTTCGGTTTTCATTGGACAAACCGAGAGGGAGCGTTTCATTATATTCATTATCATTCAGAAATCCAAGACCAACTCGCCCTATGCTTACGGGATCTCAATACAACCTTAGATTTATCTATTGGACGGAGAAACCTTGATACTAAATATGTAGTTTTTAGTGTTATTTATTATATAACGTGACATCCAAATGTTTTTTTCTTCTTCTTAATTTTCATGTATTTTAAATAAGTTTATATTAGCATTAAGACGATCAACCACATTTCTAATTTATAGTGTTATCCTTTTGTAGCAGCACATAATTAACATAGTCAATTACTACTCATCAAAACCGGCCAGTACCACAAACCACCAGATATTACTTCTTTCTCCACCACCACCATTTTCCATCCCTCATAGAATATTGGGCACACTTATAACTTTTAATCTCACACGTCATGTATAAAGTTTAGATTTAACAAACTTAGGTCGTCAATTAATTTATTCAACTATATGTTTTTTGTTAATACTGAAAATCATGCGTACGAACGGTTACCAAAGATAGCAGTGGCACCAAAAACAACCATTTTGTCTTATATGATTTGGTATCATCCCAAAAGTATTTGTTATTCGCCTTTTTTGATCGTGTCAAAAACAACCAACTATACTTTTCACAATACAATGTTACCCGTCATGTAAAAAAATTTATTATTTTTGATTCAAAAAGAAAAAACTAATACCACCGCCATTAAAACCATCCAGCGCCACTATTTCTTCCACCAAAACTAATGTTACCGCCTCCACCACTTTGTAACACATTCCACCGCTTCCACCACTTACTTCTTCCTCTACTACCACCACCACCACTAATATCTATTGAAATAATTTTTATCAAAATTATTACTTATTTATGGAGATATGTATTAATATTAATTAAGGGATATTTATGATGTAAAATTAATAAATCATTTATCATGAGAAATTAATGTTTCCTAAATTAATAAAACACTTATACTAATTAATATTTAAGTTGAACAAACCATAACCATAGATTTATCTTCTCTCTAGACAAATCACTTATACTAATTAATAAAATACTTATACTAATTAATATTTAAGTTGAACAAATAACCACTCTTGATTTATCTTTTTATCAATTCCAACCAAGGTGGAACAATGGTTAGAGGCCACTCTTATGACACAATAGGTCATGAGTTCGAACCTCCCCGTTATAATTTTTAAAATTCAATATCTTGACTTGAGTATTCATTTTTAATTCATAATATTGGAATGAACACCACGTGTTGTAGTGTGTGGCACGGAGGATCACAGCCTTTGATTTATCTTTGCCAAGGATAAATCCTGACCACCACTCATATAGGCAAAGTTAGCCTTGGTGCACGTGCGGGTTATGGGTGTGGTCTGCACAACCACGACCGTAGATTTATCTTTGCCCAGAATAAATCCTGGCCACCACTCAGAAACAAACTGTGCTTTATATTGTAGATCGTTTCTTGAAGTATGCGAAGTATGAAGTATCCTTGAAGAAGTATAAGAAGTACTTAATCCTCTAAATATATAAGAAGTATGAAGTATCCTTTGAGAAGTATCCGTCCTTGATTGCGAATAAAAAGCATTGCGAAATTATTACTCCACGTTCTCTGCCTCATGCAATGCTGTAATGCAAATAAGAATTTAGATTAGTATTCAACATTTCTTTTATCAAAAATATTCATTTAATTACAAGTTCAAATCGTTTTTCTTTGTTTTGATTTCCTTTGTATGACTTGTTTCGTCTCATTTGACAAATATCTTTCATGGAAATGATCCTAATAGGTACCCCCTTATATGACGCACTTTAGGTACATTGCCTCTTGCGAAATCATAGGGTAAATTCGCGAACTAGGGTGTACGCCATAAAGGTTTGACCGCTACTACTCTCCATGTTAAATATCATATCATTTTAAACAAAGCAAATCTTCAAGAGAAATATATAAATTGATCTGTGCGAGATTTTTCTCGGTTTCTTTTGTAATTGTGGAATCTTTGTAATTCTGAAATCTTTGTAATTCTGCGATTATCTCGCCTTTTGTAAATCAAATCAAAAATCTTTTATTTTCTGTAAAAGTAAAATGTTCAAGGAAAGTGGTACTTAGCTTTTATGTGATTATTTGTTGATGCCAAAGAAGTGAATAAATGCCTTGAAATGTATGAACTTCGCGCAGCAAAAAGAAGTATGAGAAATGTGATTTGAACCCTTGACCTGCTTCTTGGATTTTCTCGCACCATACCACCTTTTCTAACCCTTTCTTTCGAAATTAACTTGCGAAATAATCATCAACTTTCTTCTTTGCGAAATAATCAAAGTTCGTGCGAAATTTCGCATAACAAAAATAAATGTGCGAGAAGCAAGAATTGATCCTGCGACCTGCTGCTTGCATTCATGTCTCCTGACCAACTGTGCTAGCCCTACCTCTGTGAAGTGTTTCTGCGAAATAATCACCTACTTTCTTCTTGCGAAATACTGTTGCGAAAAATCCATGCGAAAAATACACGTTCGTTGGGATTTGAACTCGCGACCATGAACTCATTAACTTCGCAAATAACCAACTGTGCTTCCTCTTGTTTGCGAAATAATGAAACAACCTTACGAAATTATCCATTTTTTCCCCTCTGTAAAAAGAAGAAAATTATGCTCGCAAGTGAATTCGAACTTGCGACCACGAACGCATATATTGCTCTTTGGACCAACTGTTCAAGAACTCCTCTACGAAATTAACTCATAACTTTTTTCTTTATTCTCTTATTCGCCACTGAAAAATAAAAAATATGTGTCTCTGCGAATTCGAACCCGTGACCTCTTGCTTATTCGCTCCAACTCAAACCATCTGTGAGAATTTCTGTTTGTGATAGAAATCACAGCGTTTTGTTCTTATCCTTATCTTCGTTCTTCCTTTATTTCCTTCAGCAATTTGCCTCTTGCTTTTTCTCCTGAACATGGAAATTTTCCATTGAAACTTTAGTTTTCTTCCCCGAATTTCACCACAAAAACTAATTTTTTTTTTCTTCTTCTGTTCATGTCTTTAAATTGTTGATGATGTTTACTCCCTGAAACTGTAACTTCTTCCATGAAATTTCCGTTTTTGCTCCTGAAACTTTAAGATCTAAAAATAAATATGAACAGTAGCTAATCTTCATGGAAACTTCTTGAATCAACAAGTTACAGGAAGGATAAATCCTTTACTCCTCCCTGTTTCTAGCGCCAAATGTAGTTGCAGGAAATCCCACAACACACCCCTCATCATATCTTGATAATAATTTCTAGATCTAAACTTATTTGATAATCAAAATAAAGATAAAAGTGCTAAAATTATAAATGGAGACACAAGATTTTTTACATGGTTCGATCAATGTGATCTACATCCATGGTTCTTCACTAGTGATTTTTGTAATTACATGAGTTTACATTTAGAATCTCCATTAATGAATATTTGGAGCTTTCTAGATCTAGTTTTGAGGAAGAAGATGATAAAGAAAATAAACTCCCTCTCTCTACAAAATGTGTCCTCTCCAAAAATGTGTATCCCCCCCTTCTCTCTCCTGCCTTTCTCTTTATATAGGATATTACATAGTGGATGACAGCTCATGTACAACTAATATTTCCCTTAATTTCGGATTTACCTTGCGACATTTCGCAGGTCTACAAACGTTAGTCTTCGCAAGTCTTCTTGACTCTTCGCAGAATCGTCACACCTTTCTCATATTTAAGCTAATGTCATTTGTTGCGTCGTTTCTAATATTTCTTCTGTGACATTATTAAATTGCGTCGTTAATAATTCGCAAGTGAAGGTTGCTGCGATATTGTGCTCCTACATGCGGAGGAGGAGAATTGAAGAAAAATTGCAGAGAGAAAGTAAAAAAGAAGAAGAGGAGGGTGAGAAAACTATATATAGAGAAGAATTCTCGAGAAGATAAATGCATTTAATGCGAGAGGGTACGTGAATGGTCAAGGAAAAACGGTTGAAAGAGACGTGTCAAGAAAAGAGTGGAAGAAGAAACATGTATAATAAATTCTGTGTAAAAGTACGGGATCATAACAGATAAATATGAACAGTTGCGGCATTTTAAAATACTAATTCTCATGACATTCTCTTCTTCGCAGAGAAGACATGAGAAGAGGCAAGATGTAGGATCAGAATATCGCAACAACAATACCTCGCGAGATTAATAAACGACGATATTGCGAAAGTGTCGCAAATGAGTAATATAAATGACGCAATGAATGACGACAGCCAAAACACGAGAAAGATATGAAGACTTAGCGAGATTTACGAAACTTTCGAGATCATACATTTGAACGCTTGCGATAATACGCAAGCCATTCCCGAAAATAAAGGACAGCTTAGCTGCCATCCATTGTGTAATACCCTATATAAAGAGTCGAACAAGACTGTTGGAGAGAGATCTTTTTCCGAGTGTTAGACAAGTCATTAGGAGAGAGAAAGTTTGTGGTGATTGTAATTTCTTTAGCTCTTTTCCATTTTATCTTGTAAACATTCAAAGAATTAATCAATAAAATCATTGTTGTTCATCTCCAAATGTCTTAGTTGTGTGGATTATTGTGAGGGGTGTAGTGTAGGATTTCCTGCAACTATAAGAAATGTGAGAAGTGAGACTTGAACCCATGACCTGCTTGTTGGATTTTCTCGCACCATACCAACTATTCTAACCCTCTCTTGCGAAATTAATTTGCGAGATAATCATCAACTTTCTTCTTTGCGAAATAGGCAAAGTCCATGCGAAATTTCGCATAACAAAAATAAATGTGCGAGGGCAAGAATTGATCCTGCGACCTTCTGCTTGTATTCATGCCTCCTGACCAACTGTGCTAGCCCTGCCTCTGCGAAGTGTTTCTGCGAAATAATCACCTACTTTCTTCTTGCGAAATACTCTTGCGAAAAATCCATGCGAAAAATACACGTTCGTTGGGATTTGAACTCGCGACCATGAACTCATTAACCATGAGATAACCAATCTTTGCCTCTTATTTGCGAAATAATGAAACAACCTTGCGAAATTATCCATTTTTCCCCTCTGTAAAAAGAAGAAAATTATGCTCGCAAGTGAATTCGAACTTGCGACCACAAACACAAATGTTGTTCTCTGGACCAACTGTCAAGAACTTCTCTGTGAAATTAACTCATAATTTTTTTTATTCTCTTATTCGCCATTTGAAGATGAGAAGAAAATGAAAATATGTGTCTCTGCGAGTCGAACCCGTGACCTCTTACTTATTCGCTCCAACTCAAACCATCTTTGCGAATTTGTTTGTGATAAGAATTGCGGCGTACGCCTCTTATCTTCTCTTCGTCTTTCCTTAATTTCTTTCACATTTGCCTTCTTCTCCTGAACATGAAAATTTTCCATTGAAACTTTAGTTTTCTTCCCCGAATTTCACCACAACAACTAATATTTTTCTCTTCTTCTTTTAATGTCTTTAAATTGCTGATGATATTTACTCCCTGAAAGTGTAACTTCTTCCATGAAATTTCCGTTTTTGCTCCTGAAACTTTAAGATCTAAAAATAAATATGAACAATAGCTAATCTTCATGAAAATTTCTTAAACCAACAAATTACAGGAAGGATAAATCCTTTACGCCTCCCTATTTCTAGCGCCAAATGTAGTTGCAGGAAATCCCACAACACACCCCTTGTGATATTATGATAATATTTTCTAGATCTAAACTTATTTGATAATCAAAATAAAGATAAAAGTGCTAAAATTATAAATGGAGACACAAGATTTTTTACATGGTTCGATCAATGTGATCTACATCCATGGTTCTTCACTAGTGATTTTTGTAATTACATGAGTTTACATTTAGAATCTCCATTAATGAGTATTTGGAGCTTTCTAGATCTAGTTTTGAGGAAGAAGATGATAAAGAAAATAAACTCTCTCTCTCTACAAAATTGTCTCTCTCCCTAAAAAGATCTCTCTCTTAACAAAATGTGTCCTCTCCCAAAAATGTGTATCCCTCTTTCTCTCTCCTGCTCTCCTCTTTATATAGTATTTACATAGTGGATGACAGCTCTCATACAGTTCATATTCTCGCAAGCTCTTGTCACCTTCTCGCAGGTTCACTCTATAATTTCGCAAGTTACTCATACTTTCCTCATGAATTATGCTGATGTCATCTGGTACGTCATTCTTTAAGTACTCTGCGAAGTCTTCGCGAATTCTTATTAGTCATAATTTCGCTGGCACATAGTTGTTGCGAGATTCTGCTCCTACAACTTTATTGAAGTTTCCCCCACACTTAGTCCTTTCTACACTCGAAAGTGGATAGAGAACATAGAATTCGGGAACTTCAAAAGGTTCCTCAGCTTGGTGAACCTGCACACTGCTAAAATCAAACACATCAATTGGTGGATACTTCGAAGCAAAATAATCCGTTAAAACTTTGGAAGCACATAATTCCAATCCTAAGTAAGGTATTTTCCTAAAAGCTGGGTTAACAACTCTTTTAGAATCTACTTCAATTGCATGGAAAGGATCAATAGATATAGAATTATGTAAAGGATTAGAAAAACCTTGTTCGAGATCCTCATCTTGTGTCTCTAGTAAATTATTCACTTCAAGTATATCGTGGTGCTCTATCAAACTTTTAATTTCTGCTTCAACCGAAATCTCAGCATCATCAACAAGCTCAATTGGGTCTTCCACAACTTCAATCAGTTTGGTTTCATTCTCAATTACCATCTCTTTAACAACCTCATAATCGGAATCAGAATCATCTCCTATAAAGTCTAATTCATTGGTGCAAATCCTAAAATTTTCGCTTGAGTACGTTACACCATTGATAACAACGTTTATGTCATATCTAGCCTCCTCCTTTTGAATAGGCGAATGATCGTTATTATGATCCGGAGTTGGAATAACTTTACAATTGTTGCAACGACTTTCAAAAGATTGATTATCTTCATAATTTTCATCGATCTTATATCCATTACTGACCGGGAGAACATCAGAAGTGTTTTGGCTTTGAGACCAACCTTCTTCCTCAGTCATTTCCTCCTTAAGTTGACCAATGCGATTCTTCATGATATCTATAGACCTTTGAAGTTATTGGATTGTATCTTCAGTCCTTTTGTTGTGCTCATCCAGACTATTCATAAATTGGTGCATTAGAGTTTCCAGATTAGAAGAACTATCATTAGAAGCATAGCTATCCATAGTCTGGTTACGTTCATCCATCTTTTGAATTTGCTGGTCCATGTTATCTATATATTGCTGCATCAGATCTGTTGGACTAGAAGAATAATGATTAGAAGCAGAACTATCCTCCCATCCTTGTGGTTTCCCACTTGCATACCCGTCATAAGGTTGTTGATATGCATGCGAGTATCCATAAGTTTCCTTAGGGCGTTGATCGTAACCAAATGATTGGTTTTGATTGTACCCATGGTATGGTTGGTAGTTGTCATAATATTGAGATTGAAAACCATTTTGATTACCACAATTATATGTCTGATCTTGTGCTCCGTACATGTTATTTCCGTAAGGAAACATGACGACTCACAAGAAAGAGAAAATCAAAACAAAAATCTAAAAAAACAAAAACAAAAACAAGCTAAACAAATAACAAACCAATAGCAATCGCTCCCCGGCAGCGGCGCCAAAATTTGACGCGTGTCGTTTACATAACAAATTAATAAAGATATTTCCCACTAATTAACTGGTAATATAGCGGTAGTAAGTAATCGTTCCCACAGAGATCTGTGTAATTGATAGGTTATTTGACCAGCAAAATAAAGTAAAAGACAAGGGGATTGGTTTAAAGTAAAATGAAAAGAATAACAAATAAAAGAAAGATGATTAAGGAATCATTCGCCGTCACTGGAAAGAAACTTAATAAAAGTACTTGTTTATTTCTTGTAGAATTTCCATTGTCACTAACCGTAGAATAGCAATAAGCTTTGCCATCCCCGGAATTCCTGTTGTCATTGGATACGGAAGCGCTCGACTACTAGATTTTATCCATCTGAGCCACCATGAATAAGCTCTCAATGTGTAACCCATCGAATGCATTACGTTTTGTGAATTAGGTTGATCCTAGCATCAGACGCATAAGCTCGGTCTGCTTACTAGTGTCATCTTTATACACAATTGCTTAACAGAATCCCTCTGTCAGCTTTTGCGATGTACTACTTATGTATGGAATTGAGTGACTATTACACGTATCACCAACCCCAATACTAGTAGAAGAATTATCATTAGGTTAATTCAAATGGCCAATTGAATAACCCAATAGTAATCTTAGACACTAAAATTAATAAAGACAATCGACAAGAAAATTAAACTCAAAATAAACTTGTAAAAAGAATTAAAATTCCATTATGCAGGACTTTGAAATCATCCTTAATCAATAAAATTAGCTACACATGGATTTACTAAAACCCATGAAAAATATATGAAATAAATGAAAAATATATGAAATAATAAGAAGAAAATAACTTGGTTTCCCCCTAAAGGGGTAAACCCTAAGATATTAAATAAAATCTTTCCTCTCCTCTTTTTCTCTGTATTTTTCTCTCTAAAAAGTTGTATTTTCTCTGCTCGGCTAGTCGGCCTTTATATAGGCATCAGTAGTCGTGTACGATCCATAAAAGTCGCACTTGATAAACATTGGAAGTCAGCTAAGAAGAATCCCTTGCGTGATAAACTAAGTGATGTTGATCCGGTATGACATGGAGTAGTTTAATACAGAAAACGCGGCTTGTAATTGGCTAGTTACATCAGCAGACCCCATGTGATACATTGTGTCTTCTAGAGAGCCGATGGTACATCTCGCTTTAATGCTCCATGTTGCAACAAACTCTTGTCTTCTCATATGCGTCAAATCTATTCACCGCTCGGAAATCTTTTCCATTCCGCGTAAGAATCATTCCATTCTGATCTTAGAAATCTTGTTAGCATATCTCTAAAACTCTTATCTGAATAAGGAAACGAGTTCCTTATTCTTGTAGTTGCAGGAAATCCCACACTACACACCTCACTAGAATTTATTCAATTAATCCATTCGAAGATGAATAACTATAGATTTTATTGATTATTTTCTAGAAATGTTTACAAAAGAAGATAGAATAGAGCTAAAGAAATTACAATCACTCTAGATTTTCTCTCTCCTAATGACTTCCCTAAAAATCCAAAAAGAATCCTCCCCACAACAGACTGACTCAACCCTTTATATAGGGTATTACACAGTGGATGACAGCTAAGCTGTCCTTTATTTTCGGGAATAACTCGCGAAGTTTCGCCAGTGTATAAATGTTCATCCTCGCGACACTCTTAACCTTCGCCAGATTTTCACATCTTCCTCATGTTCTGGCTGTCGTCATTCATTGCGTCATTAATTATACTTCCTTGCGACACCTTCGCAATACTGTCGTTTATTAATCTCGCGAGATATTGATGCTGCGATATTCTGATCCTATATCTTGCCTCTTCTCATGTCTTTTCTGCGAAGGAGAAAATGTCATGAGAATCAACATTTTAAAATGCCGCAACTGCTCATTTTTATCTCGCAATTGTTCATTTTTATCTGTTTTATTCATGTACGGAATTTATTACAGGTGTTTCTTCTTCCACTCTTTTCTTGACACGTCTCTTTCAACCGTTTATTCTTGACCATTCACGTCCCATCTCGCATTAAATGCATTTATTTCCTCGAGGATTCTCCTCTCTATATATAGTTTTCTTACCCTTCTCTTTTTCTCTTTTATTTTCCCTCTGCAACTTTTCTTCAACTTCCTTCCTCCGCAATTTGCGCTTCTGCTACTGTAAACCTCCCCTTTTTTCTTTCTCTCAATCTTCAATTCTCCATTCATTCCCATACTCTAATAATGGCTTCACTTGGTCGTACATATAAACCCCTTTTTGAGGAAACTCAAAAGAATTTTCAAGAGAAGGGTTTCATCTTATAGACCATTCCTGATCAAGAGTCTTCATCTATACTTTCTGCAAAACTATTTTCTGATCATCAGTGTGATGATCAAAAAATCATAGTCTCGCTAGGTCAACTCCTCGCAGGCCTTCCCATTCCTCTATACAATCCCGAGATACCTTTATTCTATGAAATTCTTGCTCATGAGAAATTCTCGCGAGCTATTTATCAATTGAGCGGCGACTGCATCCGCCTAATGCTTGAATTCGCCAATCGTGGCGCTGGTAAGGGATCTTTATATCCTGATGATGTCAAAGATCCTAGATTCGCAAATTTACCAATAGTCGCTGAGAAGTATACCGTAGAAAATTTCTTTGCGAATTATACAAGAATAAATATGAGAAATGATAAATCTCGCTGGGGTGCTCGATTGAAGAGAAAAGATAACATTGATGCTGATAAGCTGCTCATGCAAGATAATGACTGGCACTCAGGCAAAAATAATGTTCATCGGCACTCCAAAGATGAGAAGTGGTGGGTTGTTCCTTTATTTCTGAGTGGTCCCTATATCGCAGGTTCACATGTACTCCCTGCGAATCTCGCAAACTATCACCCCTGGGAATTTAAATGGCCCAAAAAGGCAAAAGAGGTATTCCTCCTATTTCAGATTTACTCTTGCGATATTTCTTTCCTCTTATATTTACTAAATTTGCAAAATCTTCAGGTTACCAAATTGAAAAAGAGTTATAATAGACGTCCAAAACCAAGTACTCTGGCGATACTGCGATCGATCACGGATGAAGTAAGAAATACTTTCTTTTGTTATTCTTAACAATATTGTTGCCTCTGTTTCTTATCTTCATTCGTGTGCGAAAGTTATTGAAGAAGTAGACATTCCCGAAGCTACGAAAGTTATTGAAGAAACAAACATCCCCGATGCTGCGAAGGTTAAGGGCAAGAATAAAATCACTCTTCGCAAGGATAAGTCTTCTGCTCCATTTTCTAAAAAATGGAAAACCCATCCCTCTTCTCGTTCTAGTTCTCAAACCAGCGAGAACTCTGATGAGGATGAAAATGAGGTTGGTACTTCCTCTGCGAGGGAGAATTACTCGACTACTTCTGCTATTGCGCAATTTTCTAGTGTCTTCTCCGATTCTATGCAAGGATTGGGAGATGATCATTTATCTGCTACTTGCGAAGCTCTCGCTAAAATTTGCGATGCCCCTTTGATAGTGGACAATGATTCTTTTCGCGGAGTTTCCCGAACATTGACTTCCAATTTTTTTAAATGCTCTCAATGCTTTGGTATGTTCATATTCCTTTGCTTCTCTGTAATTTCGATTATAAGCTTTATCTTAACAATTTCTTTACTTTCCTTTATAGTCTGGGAGGGCTTCCTTTGTTGTTGCCTCAGATCTCGAGAAAAGACGCGACAACCTTGAAAAGAAAAATCTCCAACTCAAGGAGAAGATCCAAGAACTAGAAACTGAAGTTGCGATGTCTCGTAAGAAAGATGAAAGAATTCAACAGTTGGAAGTTGAGTCTGCTTCTCAGAAGACTAAAATATCTACTCTCCAAAGAGCAAATCAACAACTTTATGGTATAAAATTTTTACTCTTCAAATCATCTTTATTTTATCATCTGCTTTTCTTTGCCTGATTTATTATTTTCGCAGACATATATAATCTTTCTGAAGAAGCCATTCTTCTCCATTCATTTCCCGAGCCTATGGATAATGATGTTCTTCTCACTCATCTCAACGAATCTTTAAGTAATTCATCAAGCAAAGTTGATTCTTTTTCATTAAATGAACTTCAAGCCAAATATCGTCTCTTAGAGATTGAGCATAGGTCTAGCTTAGGTTTAGCCAATCGATTTAAACAAATGTATCTTGATTCTCATAAGAAAACCAAAACTTTAAGGAAGAAAATTAGTGGCCTTATAGATGACAAAGACCGCATTGCTAATAAAGGTGCACAGGCATTAGCAAAATTTCAAAAATCTCTTCTCGAAGTACAAATTGAACGAGATGAATCTCTTCGTCAGAATGCCATACTTAGTGAACGAGAAGACCAAATTCGTTCGCTTCTCGTTATAAATGATGATGATGAATTCGCCTGGGCTGCGAAGGTTATAGATAATGCCAGGAATAACTTAGGTGTTGATGTTAGCCTTCATGCCGAGCATCCGCCTTGGTTAAAGATATGATATCTGACAGAGAAGGTTGTTTATTATTCCTTTTTACTTTATTACTCCTTTTTTCTGTAGTATTATTATTAACTTATTGTCACTTGTTTTGCAGAATCCGAGAAGAGATTTCAGACAAGGATTGAAGAACTTGAATCTGAGAAAGAGCAACTCGCAAATGGCCTTACTCTTCGCGACAACAAGTATTCTAAGTTGAAGAAACAATTGCAAGCTACAGTAGCGAATTTTAATAACAATGCTGTTCGTTTTCGCAATCAAACTATTGAAACAGTTTGCAATGATCATCGCATTCCTCTCAGTTCATATCCTTGTCTTCTTGATAATATTCCTGAAGATATACCTTTCTCGGATGTCTCTGATAGTGAAGCTAGCGAAGAAGAAGAATCTGGCGAAGAGAATGATGGAATTGAAGAATGTGACAAAGAAGAAGAATCTTCAAAGAAATAACTTCTTTCTCTTCTTTCACTTCTTGTAATATCTGTATATATACCCTTTTAATCTTCCATCTCTATAACTCCTCATTGTAAATTTCTTGGATTACTAAATATGAATTCAATCTTTGTTTTCTTTACTTGCGCATATTAATCAAGCGATTCTTCTTTGTACTACAACTGACCAGCCTTATGAATGCATAAATCCATCATGTGAAATGAATAACAAGATTCTATCCTGTTCATTCCCATACTTGCCTCTGTTATTTATTTTCAAATGAGGGATTTGATCAATTGTCTCTGAGTAATGTAATCTCTAGATTTTGCCCTTATTATTGGTAACTTTATGAATAAGTATAATCGTTTTCGCAAGCTTATTTTGCTCCCTCAATTTTTTGTATAGCTATATCTTTATTTATGTTAAGTTCATCATTGCGACAGGATCGCAGGACGTCTTCACAAATGAAGAAATCTATTAATCTTGCCTTATCATTTCTTGTGTGGTCTTACTTTGCCTTCCTAATTAAAGGTCTTATTTCGCCACCCCTCGTTGCGACAAAGTCGCAGGACGTCTTTACATTTTCATGTAATGACCCATTGACCTTGTCTTATCATTTCTTAAGTATTTTTGCCTCTGCAGGACATTTTATTTGCGACAATATGACAGGTTTAGATACTCTTGCGAATGTAAAATCCCATGATATTGCTGTCTTTGCGACGAAATCGCGGGGACGTCTTTACATTTTCATGTAAAAACCCATTGATCTCGCCTTATCCTTGCGTTAGTATTATTGCCTCTACAGGATCATCGCACAAATATGACAAGCCTAAATTTCCTTGCGAAAATAAAGTCTCATGACATTTGCGTCTTTTGACACTTATCAGCTCCCTAATGGAGGGTGCCTCCCTTATCTTCTCCCTGGTTTCCCTTCAAGGAGGCGTACATCGGCCATACAAGACTAGCTCCTCCCATCCGGTCTTAACAACAACCAGTTGTTTTCGCAGCCTCTTATCCCTTATACCTATATGGTTTATGGTTACGAGACTGCACCCTAAGTGGAGTTTTCTTCGGGCCGAGTCCAAAGATATACCAAGACTTGCCAAGAATGGCCGAGACACTTCAAATGCCCCAGGCACTCTTGGCTCAACCGTGTACCCCGACGCCTTGAGCATACACTGACTCCTTGGAAGAGACCCTCGGGCGTCCAACCAGGGTATAACATTATATATATAGTTGGAAATCCAAGGTATCTCTCCCGGATAGGCTTTCATGGGCCCCAAATCTCCATGACTCAGGTTCCAGGAGCGGTGTAACCTTTTCACTGAGCCATGTCAAGAGATACCCCCTTATATGACGCACTTTAGGTCTTACATTCCATAAAGGTTCGTCCCATTCACTCACTCTTTCATTTTTGTTAATTCATTCAATCATTCATTTTGTTTGCGAAGCTATCGCACAATCTTACATTTGTTTAATCATTTTTGTTTTTCAATTCTTCAATCAAATTGACATACATTCTTGATGGCGAGATTCTCGCATATTTCTTCTTCAATTATTTTTTCTTCCTCTTACCCTTAACATGCTTTTGTCATTGTTTTTTGATGATTATTCATTTCTTACACTTTTTGCTCCTGTTTGCTCTCTCGACTCGCACCATTCAAATCTCTTAATAATTCCTTTCCATCATAACTTTCAACTGTTTTCATGCATTTGTTTTGCAATGTATCTTCTCTTCTCACATCTATGGTATCCACCATTAATCTTTCTCTTCTTTGTTCATCTTTTGCATGTTGCTTCCAGCCCTTTCTTTTTGCAGCTCTCTCTTCGCAACTCTCCACGTGGATCTCATAGCATTTTTGTCCTTCCGTCCAATCTCCCTTTATAATTCCGACACCGCTAGGATGAGGAAACTTTATGCATTGATGATAAGTCGACGCTACGCCCAGAATTTCGTGCAACCAAGGCCTTCCGATCAATGCATTATATGGGGACTCCACATCGACTACAGAACAAGATCCCCGTTGATAATCCTTACAAGGGTATTCTCATATGAACTTCTCCTTTAGGCTTATTCGTTGTGCCATTGAAACCATATATCTTATACGTCGAAGGTATCAATTCTTCATCCTTCCCACCCATAGTCTTATAAGTATGGTAGAAAAGAATGTTCACTGAGCTCCCCGTATCAATCAAGATTCTATTGATCGCCCAGCAATTCTCTGCTTCGTCGTCTTCGCCATCTACAGGTTTTGGATTAATTTCCAGTTTTACAACCAATGGGCTATCATGCGTCTCTCTGCCTTCGGGAATCTCTTCTTCTGCGGTGAAAGAAATAATCTGCGCTGCCCGCCATTCTTTTAATTGCGATGCCTTCGCAATGTTCATCACTTCTTTATTATTAGCATCTTTAGCATTTGAAACTTTACGTCTTTTTTTCATCACATTGATGATAAAGTCGGCAGCTACTTGTATGCAGGAATGTGGATTTTTCTTTATGACAAGAGTTGCTTCTCTCCTTACCTTTCATTATAATCCTTGCAAGCTCTACTTTGGTATTCTCATATGAACTTCTGATTTATCTTTATGTGCCATTGAAACAGGTACAGATTATTCTCCGCCGGTGGGTCGTTCGGTTCTTGGGTTGCATATATCTTATCGTCTATATTGGAAGGTATCAATTCTTCATCCTTCCACCCAGATCTAGTCTTATAAGTATTGTAGAAAGAATGTTCCCACTTGTCCATTTCCAGCTCACTTTGCTCCCTCAAAACAGATCAGTATGTACCTCATCAAGAACATTAATTGATTGAATTCCAATGGGCTATCATGACTTTTCAACAATTCCCGTCTCATCTGGCCCTTTATGTAGGGTATTACATAGTGGATGAATCTACCCTTAACGGTGAAAGAAATAATCAGCGCGCCTTCATGAGTCTTGTACGTTCATGTATTCTACAAGTATTAGAAAGAATGTTGGCTGGGCTCCCCGTGCCCAGTAGGGCATCTTCGCCGTACAGTTTTGGATTAATTTGTTTCATCATGCGTCTGCCTTGAGGGAATCTCTTGCGGTGAAAGAAATGTCTTCACGCCCATTCTTTAATTGCGATCCTTATGATATTGTACTCGTCCTACCATGAAAACCCTACTGAGAACATTATCATGAAAATCTTCAATTGTTCGGTATGAGTGTACAATGGAGTTGAAAAACAAATTTTTAGCTTTTGATCCAACTTCTATTACGAATGTTTCTTTCCCCTTTGCTGAATTTGTTCTGTGCATTTCCGGCGGTGGTGGTAATGGCTTAACCTTTTCTTCATTTTTTAGAAAATGACTCAGCTTTCCTTGGTCAATCATTCTGAGGATAATTCTTTTTATATTTCTGCAGTCATTTGTTAAGTGCCCATGAAAGCGGTGGTAAGAACAGAACTCGTGACTTCTATCACTTGGTGGTGGCTCATTCCCCATGTTTCATGGCGCAGGTATGTTTTCCATCAAGAGTATAGCTTCCCATATTTTTTCAACACTAGTATTTAATGGTGGCATTTTGATTTCTTCCCATACTACTCTGTGACGTCGCTGCCCTCCATGATAATTCTGCCTTTGACTTCCATAAGTTTCTTGCGGATGATCAAGTCTTTGAATTTTGTTATTGCCGCCACGGTTGTAGTAGTCCTTTTCTCTTTCAAATTCTTCTTGATCACGGCTTCCCATGGCTACTATCTTTGGCTGTCCATCACTTATTATCCTTTCTTGTTGACCTTGCGAAGTACTCGCCACCGTGTTTATCAGTTTGGGTAATAAATTTGCATTCGCAGCATTTGAACTTGTATTCGCAATTGGATATGATTCCATCTCATTTTGCCTTTCCTCTAAAGCAATATACTCCTCTTGAAGTTCTCATGACTCCGTCATCGTGATTGTATTCTTGACTCTAAAAATTTGAATATATAGCAAATTGGTTGCAAACATAGCGTTTATGAATGATAAAATGAGATATCTTTCATCCACTCTTCCAGCCATCTCGCTACACATTGTCTTCCATCTCACAGTTAAATGTATTAAACTTTCGCCAACTCTTTGTTTCAGCCAAAATACATCTTCAATTCCTGGTCGCGAGGAGTTGTTACTTATGTATGCCCCTAAGAATATAGCTTGTAAATGGTTGAATGACGTGATGGTGTTTCTTGGTAAACCCTCAAACCATTTCGTGCCTCTCCTGTTAAACTTGATGCGAAATATTTGCACAATATTGCATCATGATTTTCCCATGTAGCATACATCTCACATACGCTTTGATGTGTTGTATTGTGCAAGTTGTTCCATCAAAAATCTTTGGTTAATGCGGGTAAATTGCATTTTGGGGTATTCCTCCTAACTGCACCTCTAGTGTAAAGGGGGTTTTTGCAGCTTCTTCGATGGCCTCATCCAATTGTCTTCTTCCTCCTCCTCTTCTATTGTTCAACATTCCTCTCATCTCTGCCAACTCTCTTAAGATTTGTTCATTTACATCAGGGTTCGAATTCATTGGTCTTTTTAGCTCTGCTTCTCTCCTTCTGCGTTCATGTCTACCTTGATTTTCTTGTTCAACATTCTCTTCTCTTCTTTCTCTGCGACTTTCTCCTTCATCTCGTTCACGAATTCGCACACCATTGTATCTATCATTTTCTCTTCTTGGTTGTCTATCAGCTCTCCTTTGTATTCTTTCATATTCTTCATTGATATTTCCATTGTTGCGATTTTGCTCGCGCCTTCTTTCTCGATTGTCATGATTGTTCTGCCGAATTGCTTCCTCCAATTCCTGTTCTTCCATTTCTACTCTTAATCTTTCTCTTTCGCAAGCTAGACGCACTTGTTCGATATAATGCTTTTCGATGCCTTCTTCAATCTCCTTTTGTTTCCTCTGTGTTTCTCTCCCATGCAATATTATTCTTCCTTCTTCCTGATTTTCTTCATTAATTGGACCATTTTGCTGCCTATTTCCTTGAATTCTGTTATTTTGGACATTCTGTAAAATCTCAGGACGTGGAATACACACTATTTCCCTTCTTTTGACATCCTTCATCGAGATTTGGCTCTCTTTCTAGATTTTCTTCATTAACATTTTCCACAGGTAACATTCTCCTCATATCATCTCTAACCGATACTGATCTTGATCTGGTATTACTTCTCGAGTTCCTATTCTGCAACCTCATATTTTCCATTCTTAATTCATGGTTTTTCCTTGTTAAATTTGCGCGTTCTTCCGCTTCTAATCGCCTTTCTTCATGTATTGTTTGCCTCAACGTTTCTAATGCTACGATTTCTTCATTTCTATGAGCTGTTTCTCCCATCTCTTCTTGATTTCTCTCCTCTTGTCCATTATTTATCAATTGTTGCACCTCTTCTCTTTCTTCCATAGAATTTGATCTCCATGTATGCACACTCACCCTATCATAATCCACTACTCTATTCGGCGCTGGTTGGACTGGTGGTTGAATTGGCGGTTGAATTTGACCTTCTTCTCTATCTCTTGTGTTTATTCTTGATGGTTCACCTACTTCATTTCTCCTTTCTCCTTCTAATCTCTCGCTTCTCCTTACAATTGTTGGTTGTTCTGATGCATTCCTTCTTCTAGCCATTTCTCAATTTTAGTAAATTGTTGAGAACTATACGAAATTTCCTTCTTGTCACTCCTGATTCTTTCAATTCACACGGTTGATCTTGTCAGTCCCTGTTTCTAGCGCATATGTAGTTGCAGGAAATCCCACACTACACCCCTCACTAGAATTTATTCAATTAATCCATTCGAAGATGAATAACTATAGATTTTATTAATTATTTTCTAGAAATGTTTACAAAAGAAGATAGAACAGAGCTAAAGAAATTACAATCACTCTAGATTTTCTCTCTCCTAATGACTTGCCTAACAATCCAAAAAGAATCGTCCCCACAACAGACTGACTCAACCCTTTATATAGGGTAATACACAGTGGATGACAGCTAAGCTGTCCTTTATTTTCGGGAATAACTCGCGAAGTTTCGCCAGTGTATAAATGTTCATCCTCGCGACACTCTTAACCTTCGCGATTTTCACATCTTCCTCATGTTAAATTTGTCGTCATTCATTGCGTCATTAATTATACTTCCTTGCGACACCTTCGCAATACTGTCGTTTATTAATCTCGCGAGATATTGATGCTGCGATATTCTGATCCTACAATTCTCCTCAAACTCTTCCAAACACACAGATGGTCGAGAGAATAACTCCTCTGTTTTTCCTTACTCGGTCCCACCTCTTGTTCATAGAAACAACAGTCGAAGCTCCGAATCGTCCTGACTATCATGATTATCACTACCATCTCTGCTAACACTAACTCAATTCTTGAGTATCAACTAACGCTCCTTATCTTCTCTATCATCTCTGCGTCAATCTTTCTCCGTAGCCAACTCTCTGTAGCCAACTCTCTACCAGCAAATGGTAGCTGCTGTTTTCTTAACAGCAACCTCTCATCACCGTCACCGATCATCAACCCAGCAACACCCTTCATCAGCTGCAATCACCGAAAACATCCAACTCCATTAGTGGCAGCAACAATCTTCTTTGCTACTGATCTATATTCTCCATATCATTAACCACCATAGTCATACGTTCTTCACGATCATCTTCGGTTTATAACATCTTAAAGCTCTGTCCAGTTCCAAACCTACTCGAGCTCAACTCCCATATATTCGTAGCATTATCTTCAAGCTCTTCTCAGCCTTCTAATCACTGCCAATGGCAGAAACTCCTCATTCATCTCTGATAAACAAACAACCACCATTACCGAGTACCATCATCACCACATCCACCTCCATTACATCATCTACTGCCGATAATGGCCTCGGCCTATCCTCCTTCTACAAACTCGAGTCCATTACAGACTCCTCTTCATCATGATAAACCCCAGCGACAACCATTCTCGTCTTTGACTCGAACTCAAACCTATTCGAACAACAACTCGTTCTAACTTGAGTGCTCATTATCACAGCAACATCATTCTTCCATTAAATCGAGTAGCCCATCAATCAATGGCAGCAAGCCATCACCAACGTCATCATTCTCTGTTAAGCTTCATCCGTCTTTTATATAACTTTTAAGTTGCCCATCATCCATGCTTAACTGCGTCATAAAACCCTCACCAGATAACTGTTGTGAACCGGAGAAAGAAGGAAGACGACTGACATGAGGAAGAAGGTGGTAGCCCCTAACAGAAATAGGGGTGTCTTTAGTATTGTACGAATTGTGGCTTCCCTCGGTAAATAACTTGACTGCCTTTAGCAGTTCCTTTGAAACATTCACCCCTTAACAGAACTACTCCCCCTTAACGTACGGTGGGGTGCCAATAGCACTGCCCTTTGAAATGACCATTTTGCCCTTTTAGTCTTTCGAGTTCTTTGTTTTGCTCCTAACTTCTTCATACGGACTCAGAATGACTTCGTTCTTTCGCCACTGGCTTTGTCTTTTCGTCCTCTACGAAATGATGACTAGATATCCTCCATTAGAACGAGTTTCACTGGGTATTTGGCCCTTCTTCACTTGTGACTTCACTTTTGTAGCTATTTCCACTTTTTTTGGATGATTCATCTAATAAAAGACATAAACTAGAAAACAATCATAATACAAGGTAATATGCAAGAAATATAACTAAAATCAGTATGGAATTGACACTCTAAACATGTAAATTAAACACTTATCAAATTTCCCCACACTTGGCTTTTGCTTGTCCTCGAGCAAACTACCCTAAACAAATACAACAACTCCCTGTCGTTGAGGAAACGGTTGCACTTAGCATGTGAAACAGGCCTTTAAACCCCTAGGTGTCCCTAGTGGACGAGTTATAGTCTCGTGAGGGCTTACGAGAGGTATACCCACAAAACCTACTCCAACTTCAAAGCGTTCCAGCGCCCCAAGCATCCAAAGAGCTATGAGGACATATAGTTTCTGCATGCTAGTAATAAGAAGTTAGAAATACCAAAGAACATATTCTCATTCTTAAATGTTGAGTGGGAAATAACCACACCATAATGAGAGAACGCGTGTTTGAGAGCGATCAATAAGCATTTCGCCTCGACTTCTGCCTCACTTAAAAGGATTTTATGATAATTGCACTCTATAAGACGGCTATTTTATGGGTCCCACACATGTGCAGGTAGGAATGAAGAGAGAAATCCTACACACGTTTGAATGGTGGGAAGGAAACCTTCCGAATTATTTCTGGAGAGCCCACAAGATCGTGGGAATTAAAAGACTTTTTTCTGATGATCTCTAAGAAAGGAAATCAACCACTATAGCAAGGATGGGAGTACTTACCACCTTCACATCCGATCGACAGTAATGGTAGCACCACTCTCACAGCATCCAATAGAAACGTCTTCCTTCGGCTCGTCTTCTTCATCTTCTCGGTCTTCGGCTTCGGCTTCAACTGTTGATGATAAACTCTTAAACTTCGTAAAACTTTGACAATTGTAACTCTTTTCCTCTATTTCCTTGTTACTTGAAACTTCTTTATATATTTTCTTTCATATGGCCTTATCGAACAAATAACAACCTAAATGCAAATTTTTTTGTATTTTCTCTTTTTTTTTCTTTTTTTTTCTTTTTTTTTTTTAATTTTTTTTCTTCTTTGTATTTTGTATTTTTTCTTTCTTTCTTTCTTTCTATTTTTTTTTTCAAACAAAGAGATTGCAACTACAAAAATAATAACGGAATTAAACTAACATGGCCATGAAAGAAGTATTTTACCACTTTGATCTTCACAACTTATATTGTCTTCGTATCATAAACTTCAATAACTCTCATCTTTTGATTTTCTTCGCTCTTGTACTTAGTCTTCCACTTTGATATAGAATTCCGCTCCTTGTATTATTAGTCTTCAACATGTATATAAAAATCTTCTCATTGTATGTTTCTTTACTTGGATATGGAATTTTCTCTTCCTTGAATTATTGCTTGTAAACCTTAAACGTCTTCAACTCTCCTTGTAGATTTTGATGTCGCTCCACTTGTTGATGATTGTGGTTGCAGGATTTCCTACAACACACCCCCTATAATATTTTGTAGATCTAAATCTTATTAATCACCTAAATTTCAAATCTAATTACTAGAAATATAAATTTACACGAGGATTTTTTACATGGTTCGATCAATGTGATCTACATCCATGGTTCTTCACTATGATTGTTGAGGTTACATAAGAATTACATTTAGAATCTCCATTAATGGATATTTTCTAGAGCTCTAGATCTAATTATTTGGGGAAGAAGATGATAAAGAAGAAATAAAGTCTCTCTCTAAAATAATATCTCTCTCTCTCTTACCAAAATTATCCTCTCTTTCTCTCTCCTGCTCTCCTCTTTATATAGGATATTACATAGTGGATGACAGCTCATGTACAACTAATATTTACCTTAATTTTGGATTTACCTTGCGACATTTCGCAGGTCTACAAATGTTAGTCTTCGCAAGTCTTCTTGACTCTTCGCAGAATCGTCACACCTTTCTCATATTTAAACTAATGTCATTTGTTGCGTCGTTTCTAATATTTCTTCTGCGACATTATTATGTTGCGTCGTTAATAATTCGCAAGTGAAGGTTGCTGCGATATTCTGCTCCTACATTTTGCCTCTTTTTCCTTGAATATTGCTTGAAGAGCGATCTTTAAGGAAAAATCTGTTGTTGTAGTAATCTTTGATCTTTTTTGATGAAGGAACAAGCGAAAGAATACTGGACTTGAAAAGTACGTACTTGCCTCTATTCTTTTGCGAAGTTCCGAAGCTTTGCGAAGTAAATAAGAAGTATCATCTCTTGAAGTATGCGAAGTATGAAGTATCATTGAAGAAGTATAGGAAGTACTTAATCCTCGAAGTATATAAGAAGTATGAAGTATCTTTTGGGAAGTATAAGAAGTATCCGTCCTTGATTGCGAATAAGAAGTATTGCGAACTAATCATGCGAAATTAGAAGTATGAAGTATAAGAAGTATTAATCCTCGAAATATAAGAAGTATTTATCCTTGAATGAGAGTAGTAAGTATTGCCTCTATTCATGCGAAATTATTACTCCATTTTGGGTGAGGATTCTTGTTGTTCATTGGTGAACATCTTCTTTGGAAATGATTCTTGCCGAGAAGATAAAGAACATAAAATATTTTCTTGGTAATCCATAGTTGCCTCTGTTCTTTATCTATGAGGGTAGAATCCTTAAGAAAATGTTGAATGAGCGAGTTGTTTCTTCATTCTTATCTTGCCTGTGTCTCATGCTTTGCGCTCATGCGATAGTTTAATCTCTTCAAGTTGCTTATAATTGTGAGAAATAATTGGGTGAAATAATCACATTCTGCAAAATTCTGAATAGTTCTGCGAAACTCGAATAATTCTTGAAAGTCGAATAACTCATGAAGTTTTGAATAATTCTGCGAAGTTTTGTAAAATACTTGTGCGAATATAATGCTTATGTAATGATTATGTTATGAAATGTGTATGCGATGTTTATGCCATGAAATGATTATTGATAGGTGTAGAATACACCGTATTTACTATCTAGTAGTTACGCTTTCTTTGCTATTTTTCTTGTGAATTATGTACTTTACGCGTGTTTTTGATTTATTAGGTGTTTTGGAGTCATTTGAGCAAAAGAAGAAGAAAGCGTCCATTTCGAGCGTAAAGGGCGCAATGATCATTTCACGAGCAAGTGCTAATGGGAGCTTGGCCAAGGATAAGGGGTAGTCAAACTCTAAGGGGTACCTTTGGGTGGCCCGTATCCATTCTTGGGGTGCTTATAGAGGTTTTGGTTACTACCAAGACTGGAATTGAGAGTGATTTCTCAATCATTCTTTCCCGAACTCGGATAGGTTATGGCGGCACCACTATTCCGAGAATACAAGAGATCGAAATGAACAAGTGAGTAAAGAGAGACCGAGAGTTGAATAGGAATCGGCAAGCTTTCTCGTCGATTTGCGGTCGTTGAAGGTTGATTGGAGAAGAAATGAAATCGTGGTCCTGTTCAACACGGCAATTGAAGAATAAAATGACGGGTTGGTGGTGATTCGAGAAATTCATGGAGAGAAGAAGATTTGAGGAGTTCTTCATGTGTTCAAATAGCTAAGAAGACAAGACAACACAGAGAAGAAGAAATTGAAGTTGGAATTGCTGCAGTTATAGGCCAAGAGAGAACAAGGGCTTAGATGGGTTGCTGCGAAGAAATTAAGGATGGGTTTTCGAATTATGACACGGATTCTGACTATAATTCAGGCATGGAGGAATGGTTTGGTGTACAGGGAAGGAGCAGCGAACTAAGGAGTCCTCCAAAACAAGCTTAAAATGGAGTTAATAAAGATCCGGCATACAAGATGCTTGTGATAATGCCTCGAACTAGCATTGCCAAGAGTTACGGTGGGTTTTGAAGTTCGGTTCAGCCGAGAGAAGCTAAGAAGAAGTAGCGAGGTTATGAAGGTGCTTATGAAGACTGGTTTTACCATGGGTTCGGTGGTATTTGGTGCAGGTCGGTGGCTGGGGATGTGAAGCGTGGCGAGAGTGAATGAAGGGTAGAATGGCTTGTTTGAGTTCTGTAGCTCAGGTTGCAGGTTACGGTAGATATCGGTGCTGTTGAAGTTGCTGTCAGAGACTGATCTATACAGTGGTTACATGGCAGGTCGAATGGAGAGTGGCAGTAGAATGGAATGAGGTGGAGCAGGTGTTGTGAAATGCGAAGTGCAATGAGCTACAGGTCACAATCACCTGAGTTAGTTCGCAGTGGCAGAATCGAGTGCAGTTTCTGGGCTAGTGGCTGGCGTTGTTTGAGCTGCGATGGATCAAGATTGCAGAGGATCTTGAAGCAGTAATGAGTGGTGTTTGCGAGATGGTCTTGCTATTGTATGCAGCTGGAGAATTAAAGCAGAAGCTGGATGTGCTGTATCTTGCAGCTGGGCTGCGATTACTAGAGCTTCAGTTAAGGCTGTAGATGGACTGAAGTGGCGAACACGCGAACTTGAGCTGCAGGATAAGGGTGCTGAGCAGCTGGTGGTGGCTAGGCAGACTATAACTGAGGTGGACTCGAGTAGATAATGCATTACAGTGGCAACAATGCAAGGATCTTGGGTTCTGGTGCAACGATTGCAAGCGGTGGCTATAATCGAGATGGAATAGGATGAGATGCGGTTTATACGAGGCAAAGTGATGTTTACATAGGGAGTGTGGCAGCAAATGAGGTGGAGATGTTAAATAAGTCTTTGGGATTTGAATTCGATTTTGCGAGAGCTGGAGAGGATTGTTGGGAAAGCGAGATGGAGCTAATGGGTTTAGTTCGATCTTTGGCGAGAGGTTGAGGCGAGCAATTGGATGTTGATGGCTAGAGTTACGGGGCTACAAATGTTCTAATGGTGTTGCGGTGTCCGAGAAAAAGGAGCGACAAGGTGTTGGTGGTGGCCGTGCGCAAGAAGATTGAACTCGGATGGTTTGTGATGATGGAATGGTTTGTTTGAGTTATATTATTCGTAGCTCGGGATCTTTGGTGCGGGGACTGATGATTTGAATTCAGGCAGAGAATGGCAAAGATATGGGCTGCGAAGATTTATTGCAGCTGCAATGAGGGCTGGTAGAGAAGCTGAACAGGAGCTGAAGCTGCAGTTCAGGGTTTAAATGTCTTGGTGCCGAGCCGACAGTCGGGTTCTCAGTCGCGATTATACTTGAGCAGCTGTGCTAATGTCTATGACAATGGGTCTTGAGTTGAACTAGAGCTGTAGTAGCTGGAACCGAAGCTCAAGTTATGCGGTTCAGTGGTGGTTGAGTGAAGGCGGATAGAGTAGCCGAGGTTGATCTTTGTTTGCCGGGTATTGCGGGACATGGAATGAGGTCAAGACAAGAAATTGTGAGTCGATGGAATTGACAGTGGCGAGGCGATGCAATTGTAATGGGTTTGGCGGATTTGAAGTGGTGAACTACAGGCCGCAACGAATGGTGCTGTTGGTTAAAGGCGAAGTTTTGGCGAACCGGAATGGCTAATTGCGTAAATTGTGCAAAACGGAGCGGAATTGGCGACCGGTGAGCATAGCCCGGGATGTCGGATTGCGGAAGTTAAAGCGTGAATCACAATGATTCAATGAATCGTGAAGGGGTACGAGTCGGATGCAAGAGTCGATGGCCGGACATATGTGCTACGAGTCACGCTTTTAGGCGCGTTTTCGCAAGAAATGGGAATTGGCTAAAATGGTTTTTGTGAATGTGTGGTGCAGAGAAGCAAAGCGGAGCTGCTGGGAGTGTGCACTCGGGTGGCAGATTCCGATGACAAAGCGGCCAGAGATGATTTTCCGACGGCCGGATTCGCGCGACGGTGGACCGGATTCCGGTGATGACGTCGGCAATTCGGCGACGCTTTTGGACCCAAAATTCCAGAGACATATTTTTCACTCCCGGGCTTGGTGGACCAACTTGGAGACGGGTTTTGAGAAGAATCAACCTAATTTTGGGAAAGTATCCTTATGGGAGAAAAGCATATAAATAGAAAATTCTTTTCTAAACCTAGATATATCTCCATTAGGGAGAACTTCTACTTGTTGTCTAGGGTTTCACATGATAGTTTTCTTCTTTGCTTTCTATGATGATTTCCAAAAACACAAGTAACTAAGTTTTTATTATTGGTTGGAGATGTAGTTGGATTTTGCAACCAAGTTATGATTTTTATGAATTAGTTTCTCTCAATATTATCGTATGATTTCTACGGGTTACAATAATTGCATGATTGATGGATTGCAATATGATTGAATGTTTGTTTAGTTAAGTCTAGAATTGATTGAACTCACATCCATATCTATAGCTATTTTAGGGTTTTCATCGAGCGATAACCTTGAATACGAGTAGCATGATATGATTAGGGTTTGTAGTGATACATCCTCGTAGTCATATGTAGAAATTGACCTTTGTCCGAATTGTTTGCGCAATGTATTTCAATTGCATTGATTAGCCTATTTCTGAAACTTAATGCTCCTAGGAATTGAACTTGATTAGCGCAAGGCGTTAGGTTATTCTTTAGGTAGATTTCACATACGACCCTAATGTGTGTGTTGATAACTTTGGAAATTACGGAGTATTCTTGCAATAAGGTATTCTATGGCTTTTGATGATAGAGAGATTAAATACGAATTCTATTCATATATTCATAAACTTGTTTGCAATTGAAGATGAAACCTTTATCCAATATTTCACATCCTTGATTTGCATACTTTATTTGCTTTTTGTTTATTTTTATTTACACAATCAGAAATTCTTCCGGGTGTTTTATATAGGAAACCATAACAATTTGACAACCTAGACCTCTCTGTGGGATCGATCCTTTCTTGCCCTTGCTATATTTATATTTTGAGTAGTAAGAAAGTGTAATTATATTTGTGTCGCTTACGACAGCGATCAATTATCCGATGCTTTCATGATGCGAGTATGATGCTTGTATGATGAGAATGCTTATCTACTGCAATGTATAACTAATGTTTGTGTTACTTAGCTCATTTTGCCGCTCTAAAATTGATGTAGCTTTAAATCGCTTCCATTCTTCATTTCTCTGATTTTGTCTCTAGTATATGCATTCCTCTTTGCGTATTTATTGTTCCTCGCAAGTTCTTACTTGTGCTTCATCTTTTCTTATTCCCGCACTATTAGTATCGCATAATAATATGATCATAATATCAAGTGTGCGCCATTTGCATTGCCTCAGTCTCATTATCATGTACATGTTCGCAAGCTTGTCATTTAATCATTTTCTCAAGCTCGCAAGCTTATCATGTAATCTTTTTTGCAATGAAAGATCTCTGTTACTTAGATTCAAACTGTTGATGTTGAATTTTGTCATTGCGACAAGATCGCAGGACGTCTTTACATTTTCATGTAATGACCCATTGATATTGCCTTATCATTTCTCTTGTGTGGTCTTATTTTGCCTTCCTAGTTAAAGGTCTTATTTTTCCACCCCTCATTATTGCGACAATATGACAGGCCTAAATATTCTTGCGAACATAAAGTCCCATGACATTGCCGTCTTGCGACAAAATCGCAGGACGTCGTTACACTTTCATGTAATGACCCATTGATCTTGTCTTATCATTTATTTAGTATTATTGCCTCTGCAGGATATTTTTATTGCGACAATATGACAGGCCTAGAAATTCTTGCGAACTTAAAGCCCCATGACATTGTAGTCTTGCGATTTAAATCGCAGGACGTCTTTACACTTTCATGTAAAAACCCATTGATCTCGCCTTATCCTCGCGTTTTGTATTATTGCCTCTTCAGGATCATCGCAAAAATATGACAAGCCTAAATTTTCTTGCGAAAATAAAGCCTCATGACATTTGCGTCTTAAGACACTTATCAGCTCCCTAATGGAGGGTGCCGCCCTTATCATCTCCCTGGTTGCCCCTTCAAGGAGGCGTACATCGCCATACAAGACTAGCTCCTCCCATCCGGTCTTAACAACAACCAGCTTGTTTTCGCAGCCTCTTATCCCTTATACCTATAGGACTTATGGTTACGAGAGATCGCACCCTAAGTGGAGTTTTCTTCGGCCGAGTAAAGCATGTTCCAAGACTTGCCAAGAATGGCCGAGACACTTCAAATGCCCTGTGCACTCTTGGCTCAACCGTGTACCTCGGCGCCTTGGTCATACACTGACTCCTTGGAAGAGACCCTCGATCGTCCAACCAGGGTATAACCTTATATATATAGTTGGAAATCCAAGGTATCTCCCCCGGATGGGCTTTATTGACCCCAAATCTCCATGACTCAGGTTCCAGGAGCGGTGTAACCTTTTCCCTGAGCCATGTCAAGAGATACCCCCTTATATGACACACTTTAGGTCTTACATTTGCCTCTTGCGAAATATCATTCGCGAACTAGGGTGTACGCCATAAAGGTTCGTCTCATTCGTATAAATCATTTATTTTTAATCATTTCTTCTCATTATCTTCGCGAAATTTTCGCATAGTCTTGCTTCTTTCATTCATTCTTTCATTCTTTTCTTTTATTCATTCCTTCATTCCCATATCTTCATGTTAAATATCATATCATTTGAAGCAAAGTAAATATTCAAGAGAAATATATAAATTGATCTACGAGATTTTTCCCGAATCTTTGAAATCTTTTTAATTTTGGAGTCTTTGAAATCTCGATTTTTAAAAAAAAAAAAATCTTTGTAATAGTGCGAATGTATCGCTTTCTTTTAAATCAAATCAAAAATCTTTTATTTTCTGTAGAAGTAAAATGTTCAAAGAAAGTGGTACTTAACTTTTATGTGATTCACTGTTGTTGTTGTCTCTTGCGAAGTATATGATTTGCTTGCGAAGCTAGCATCCTTGAAATGTATAAACGTCGCACAAAATATAATTATCTCGCAGTAAAAAGAAGTATGAGAAATGAGATTTGAACCCTTGACCTGGCTCTTGCATATTCTCGCACCATACCAACTGTTCTAACCCTCTCTTGCGAAATTAATTTGCGAGATAGTCATCAACTTTCTTCTTTGCGAAATAGGCAAAGTCTGTGCGAAATTTCGCATAACAAAAATAAATGTGCGAGAAGCAAGAATTGATCCTGCGACCTTCCTCGCTTGCATTCCCGCCTCCCGACCAATGTGCTAGCCCTCTTGTGCGAAATTATCGCACACTTGTTAAAACTTGTCTTTCTCTGGTAGTCCAAAAAAGATGCGAAAATTCGCAGTGGAATTGAACCTGCGACCTCAAGCTCATTGTCTTTACCTCTGACCAACTTTGCTGGCTGCTGTTTGCGAATTATCTCTGAGAAATAATAACCTACTTTCTTCTGTGCGAAATACCCTTGCGAAATATCCATGCTAAAAATACACATTTGTTGGGATTTGAACACGCGACCATGAACTCATTAACTTCGCAGATGACCAACTATGCTGCCTCTTGTTTGCGAAATAATGAAACAACCTTGCGAAATTATCCATTTTTTCCCCTCTGTAAAAAGAAAAAAAAATTATGCTCGCAAGTGAATTCGAACTCGCGACCACGAACTCACATACTGTTCTCTGGACCAACTGTTCAAGAACTTCTCTGCGAAATTAACTCATAACTTTTTTCCTTATTCTCTTATTCGCCACTGAAGATGATAATAAAATTAAAACTATGTATCTCTGCGAATTCGAACCCGTGACCTCTTGCTTATTCGCTCCAACTCAAACCATCTTTGCGAATTTCTGTTTGTGATAAGAATTGCAGCGTCTGCCTCTTATCTTCTCTTCGTCCTTAATTTCTTTCACATTTGCCTTCTTCTCCTGAACATGAAAATTTTCCATTGAAACTTTAGTTTTCTTCCCCGAATTTCACCACAACAACTAATTTTTTGTTCTCTTCTTATTTTCATGTCTTTAAATTGTTGATGATGTTTACTCCCTGAAAGTGTGATTTCTTCCATGAAATTTCCATTTTTGAACCTAAACTTTGTAGATCTAGAAAAATATGAACAATATCTAATCTTCATGGAAATTTCTCGAATCAACAATTTACAGGAAGGATAAATCCTTTACTCCTCCCTGTTTCTAGCGCCAAAAATGTAGTTGCAGGATTTCCTACAACACACCCCCTATAATATTTTGTAGATCTTAATCTTATTAATCACCTAAATTTCAAATATAAGTACTAGAAATATAAATTGACACGAGGATTTTTTACATGGTTCGATCAATGTGATCTACATCCATGGTTCTTCACTATGATTGTTGAGGTTACATAAAAATTACATTTAGAATCTCCATTAATGGATATTTTCTAGAGCTCTAGATCTAATTATTTGGGGAAGAAGATGATAAAGAAGAAATAAAGTCTCTCTCTAAAATAATATCTCTCTCTCTCTTACCAAAATTATCCTCTCTTTCTCTCTCCCGCTCTCCTCTTTATATAGGATATTACATAGTGGATGACAGCTCATGTACAACTAATATTTCCCTTAATTTCGGATTTAACTTGCGACATTTCGCAGGTCTACAAATGTTAGTCTTCGCAAGTCTTCTTGACTCTTCGCGAGAATCATCACACCTTTCTCATATTTAAACTAATGTCATTTGTTGCGTCGTTTCTAATATTTCTTCTGCGACATTATTATGTTGCGTCGTTAATAATTCGCAAGTGAAGGTTGCTGCGATATTTTGCTCCTACAATGATAATGGTGTTTCTATGGACCTGTTGTTGGCGAGAGAGAGAGAGAGAATGGTGCTAACTACAAATCAAATTACAAGAAAGTGGTTTTTGTCTATAGACGTCACCCTCATGATTGACAAAATTAGCACTCAAGAGATCAAAGAGTAGTGCTTCTATTGGTGGGAGTTTGGGTAGATCACCATTCTACCCGGAATTAACGCACGGTGACACACACTCAAAAGAAAGCTCTTTAGTCGCCTACAAAGAAAATTTGGTCTTGTGCCTCTGTTGATTTGAAAATAGGTAGTCTCCACTAATGATTGATCAGCAACTCTAATAATGCATTTCTCCCTGCTCCTAATTTGCATCACCGGCATGATTAAATCCATTATTTAACACTCTAACAAGCAAGAAATCCGAACGTAGTTCCCTAACACTTCCAAGTGCAGTTATGTCGGTCAGAATTCTCTATGTAAACATACCTAGAAGTATGCTAGTGACTCTAAAATCTCTACAAGTTGGAGGTTTTATGCAAAAATTTGAAAAGATTGACTCAAAAAGGCTAAAAACTCTATATGCAAAATATCCAAACACTCCCCCCACACTTAAACTTTACATTGTCCTCAATGTAATTGACTCGTCCTAAGTAAAGTCAAGGTGGGAAATCCTAATATGATATGCAAAATAAGAAAACTAAAAACAAAAAGGATAGAAAATACAAAACCTATGGGTTGCCTCCCATTCAGCGCTTAGTTTAACGTCCTCAGCCTGACCCTCTGGTTATCGTCCGTAACCAATAATCTGAAAATCTGGTAGTCCTCCCAAAGAATAATCTGCAATTCTAATAACAGCTTCATGAAAATATTAGCACAAAATATAAATATAGAAGCTATCACTTTATTGAAGTTTCCCCCACACTTAGTCCTTTCTACACTCGAAAGTGGATAGATAACATAGAATTCGGGAACTTCAAAAGGTTCCTCAGCTTGGTGAACCTGCACACTGCTAGAATCAAACACATCAAGTGGTGGATACTTCGAAGCAAAATAATCCGTTAAAACTTTGGAAGCACATAATTCCAATCCTAAGTGAGGTATTGACCGGTTGTCAGCCGAGCAAAAATAATTTCACTTTCTCACTCTACTAAATATAAATAAAGTACGTGATAAGAAAGAGTTCGTATCCACATAGAGGCAATTGTTGTTATAAAATTTCAGTTTCTAAAGTAACCAAGGGGGAATTTTTGTTTTATCTAAGCAATAAAAGTAATTGAAAGCAATAAAATAATTTGAATAATTAATAAGGAGAAGATATTGGTCACGGGATAGTATCATTCACAAACATGTATTTTCATCAACGATTAGAATTGATAATTTAATCTCTCATTTACTAAAAGTCCTAGGATACCTTGATCGCAAGAATATCCCGCTAATTCCCTGATTTCATCACAACCACATTAAAAGATGTATATGTGAATTCTTCCTAGAAAGCAACCTAATGTGTAAAAGCACAATCAAGTTTAACTCTCTAAAAGCAATAAGTTCTATGGAATAAGACTAATCAAGGCAATCAAACGTGTAAAAGCACTAATTCAATTTAACCAAGGTTATGACTCATATGCAATTATAAAGATGTATCACTACAAGTAATAACCACACTATCCTACTTAGATTAGGGATAAACAACTATTTCGTATTGAAAACCCTAATCTAGCAATAGAGATGAATGTAAATCGGATTGATTCCGGACTCAACCAAACAAACAATCAAATCATATGACAATATTAATAATGAATCATAAACAAAAAAGTATTGAGACAAAACTAATTCATAGATTTAAATAACATGTTGAGAAATCAACTTTATCCCATAACCAATAATATGTGTTTAGCTACTCATAGCTATGGAGTTCATCATAAAAATATTAATTGAATAGAAGAAGATGAACAAAAGCAAACCCTAGAAGCGTAAACAAAAGTGGCTCTCTCCAAGTTCCAAGAATAATACGTGACCTCAAAGTTGTAGAAAACTTTATCCTTTTGTAGCTTTTCATCTTTCCAAAACTAGGTCTTCAAAGCCCAAATTCCAATAACAAGATGTCCACCAAGCCCATATGTGAGAAAAACCCATGTGAAAATATGTCCCAAAAGAAATCGCCGGAAAAACTGGTATTATGGCCGAAAATTGGCCGGAGAAAAGTATCTCAGGTGACCGGCAAAGTCCACCCGGTCACCGAGGTCAAATATCGATCAACTGGTCAACTCGCCTCAAAGCCACCGAGTCGTGGTCTAGTCGCCGAGTTAACTCAAATGTCTCGAACTAGATTGAGTCATAACCATGTCGGACATGAGTCGGTGCTAACTTCTCTAAGTGGGCCGAGTTGCTGCCGACCTATGCCATCTTGCAAAAGGCCAAACCAATCCGCTTTGCTCCACTTGCATAATCTAATCCATTTCCATTGCAGCCTTCAATTACAACTCCATTTGGCTTCAAAGATTACTCATGTCTTCTCGTAACTTCACATCTCATCCATTCTCTCGTAGCTTTAATATTCCATAACCATCACCGCAAACTCTTGAGTCACAAACAACTTTCCACATAAACATCGCAAAAGCCGCATCGGTTCTTCTTAGCACCACCAATTTCGGATCCTCTTGACCTTGTTCTTCTCTCGTAATATACGTATTAAACCCATACATCCATACAACACCAACAGATTAGACATCCACCTGTAGTTCAGCTCCATAGCAGCTTCCCTGGGATGCACAATTCTCTCAGCTCCTCCAACTATCAAACCATTTCAGCTGAGTCTTCTCTTCATCTCTCATAGTCATCGTCACAGCCATATTCAACTGCAAAATACCAACACCATTCTCAATTGCAACTTGTTGCGAGCATCACCATCCACACATGCCCGCAAACCGCATCGCTTGTCCGTTCAAAGACAACTCCTATAATGCTTAGCCATTGCCAGTTCAGTCTGCTCCTGCCATATCTTCACACATAACCTGAATCAGTTCATTACCAACAACTGCACTTCTTTCACTTGCTGCCAACCCAAGTATACTACCATTTCAGTTCCATGGCATCATATTCCCTGTGACAATCAGCTTCCATTGTACCACCTGCAGCTTTAAATTTTCCCTGCAGTTTCTGTAATTGCAGGAAATCCTAAAATACACACCTCACAAGAATTCATAATATCTAACACATATTTAAAATCAATAACCAATTTCTTTATTAATTGAGTTAGAAATTTTACAAGAAGGAACACTAGACTTTCTCTCTCCTTTAAACTTTCTCTTCACTCTCTAAAAAGATCCCCCCTTTCATAAGCCTATTTAGCTCTTTATATAGGACATTACATAATGGATGACAGCTAAGTTATCCCTTATTTTCGGATCTGACTTGCGATATTCTCGCAAGTGTACAATTGTAAAACCTCGCAACACTCCTAAATCTCGCTAGGTCTTCACGTCTTTCTCGTGTTCTGGTTGTCGTCATCCGTTGCGTCATTTATATTACTCGTCTGCGATATCTTCGCAATGTGTCGTTTATAGATTTCGCAAGGGCGTTGGTGTTGCGATATTCTGATCCTACATCTTGCCTCTTCTCATGTCTTCTCTGCGAAGGAGAGAATGTCATGAGAACTAGTCTTTTCAAAATGCCGCAAGCTTGTCCATTCCTTTACGTCGACAAGATTCCGTAAATTAAGCATAACCTTTTACACGTGTTAAATCTTCCCTTTTTCACCGGCATTTTTAAATGCTAACCGGGTCATCATTTTTTGTCTATTTAAGAAGAGATCCATCGTAAAAATGTCTTCTTTATTTTACTTCGTCTTCTTCATCTCAGTAAATCTTCTTTTTGTCGTCTCAGTAACTTTTTTCTTGTTCATCTTTTCATAAATCCTCTTCGTCTTTCTCTTCTTTGTTCCCATGGAGCCATCAAGGTTTGTTTATTTCTTTCAAAACCGATCTTCTTAAAATTGATTTTCTCTCTCGAAATTATTTTATTTGATATTGTTCATCTTTAGATAATTCCCATCAAGCTTGTTTCAAAAAAACACTTCAAAGACCAAGTTTACAATCCAAAACCCTAATATTCCCAAGAGTTCACAGAAAAACTCGTTGTGAAGAAAGGAAGCCTGCGAATAGCAAGGTATTAAGAAACACTTATTCTTTTAATAACAATATTGTTGCCTCTGTTTCTTATATAATTTGTAATTCGTAAGGTGATGCAAATGTCGAGAGGCCCCTAAAAACCTCGCCATCCTAAAAATGTTGAAACAACTGTTTCATTTCCTTTGTTTAAACTTTCAAAAACACCTCCCGCGACATCTTCGCAGGCGGAATCCCCTATTCTTATTTGCGAAAATATCGCTGCACATTCATCCCCTGTAACTAATCTTTCTATAATGAAAGTCCTGACAATAGTCATGTTGCGAATGAAACCTTTTCTTCTTCTACTGTCCATACCTCTTCTCTTAACATTTCCTCAACCCCAGTCATTAATCCTCACCAAATCTCGTCTTCCGATGACATACCTATGGCAAAAGATGATTCAACTCTCCCATCTTCTGCTATCATCGCTTCATCATCTGAATCTTCCGCTTTTACTAAAGAAAATTTAGAAGGGATGGATATTGCTTTCAAGGTTTTATCCACTCTTCTCGATGATGTCAAGAAAGCTTCCACTGATCCTATCAAATTTGGTGTTTGCGAGGTTGCAAGTAAATATTTTGGCTCTGATAGAATGGTTTCGCAAACATCTTTGGAGAAGGAAATTGAAGCTTTGAAAAATAACCTCCAAGCTATGACCTTGAAATGTGACATGTAGTTGCATGGAAATCCTACACTACACCCTCACAAGAATCCACACAACTAAGACATTTGAAGATGAACAACTATGATTTTTATTGATTAATTCCTTGAATGTTTACAAGATAAAATAGAAAAGAGCTAAAGAAATTACAATGAATTGTTCATTTTCCTCCTTTTTTTGCTAATTCGAGTTGGAAAATTTTTATCGATAAACTCCTTTCGTGAGAACGAGTTCTTGAATGGGCGATTCAAGAACTTTGCATTTTCTGTGTATAAGAACGACTGCCATTGAGAAATTAAATTGGGAAAGAAGTAACGGAATATCTCATGGGAGAGATAAACTTATTCAGCAGAATAGTTTTTAAGCATAAAAACAAGTCAACTCAAAGATCAATATTCCAAGTTAGAGGAATAGGATTCTTCTAACTTGGAATATTGATCCTTGAGTTGACTTGTTTTTATGCTTAAAGCTATTCTACCTTGAATAAGTTTATCTCTCTCCGCAGAAGATGATTCCGTTACTTCTTTGAGTTTATTTCTCAATGAGCAGAGAGATCGTTCTTGACCATTGCATACTTTTTGGAAAATGCTAAGTTCTTGCGAAGAGATCGCCCCCTTATTCAAAAGAACTCGTTTCTCCTGAGAAAGGGTTTTATTCTCATCTGATAAAGTTTCCAACTCGCATTAGCTTTAGTCAAAAAGTAGAGAGAGGCGAGACAATTCATTACTTAATAAATGTTGCTTTTGGACTAATTAAGCATTCTCCTTGGTAAGGTTATCTATTTGATCAACAGAATACGTATGAAGATTATCTAATTGGTTATATTGATCCATCCAAGCATCTCTATCCATGCGGGCTTCCTCGGCGATGGATTCAGATTGATATATCTCCATTTTTCGTTTCTGGTTTAGAGCTTAAAAGTGGAGTAGAAATTTCAAAAAAAAAAAATAAAAAAAAATCACCTTTTTGTTCCACATTCTTCCTGCGAAGATTATCACGATCCAGCGAAACGTTTTGAAGCTCTTGATTCTCAAGATGAAGAGTGTCACATTTCAAGGTCATAGCTTGGAGGTTATTTTTCAAAGCTTCAATTTCCTTCTCCAATGATGTTTGCGAAACCATTCTATCAGAGCCAAAATATTTACTTGCAACCTCGCAAGCACCAAATTTGATAGGATCAGTGGAAGCTTTCTTGACATCATCGAGAAGAGCGGATAAAACCTTGAAAGCAATATCCATCCCTTCTAAATTTTCTTTAGTGAAAGGGGAAGATTCAGATGATGAAGTGATGATGGCAGAATATGGGAGAGTTAAATCATCTTTTGCCATAGGTATGTCATCGGAAGACGAGATTTGAGGAGGATTAATGACTGGGGTTGAGGCAATGTTAAGAGAAGAGGCATGGACAGTAGAAGAAGAAAAGGTTTCATTCGCAACAGGATTATTGTCAGGACTTTCATTTATAGAAAGATTTGTTACAGGGGATGAATCTGCAGCGACATTTTCGCAAATAAGAATAGGGGATTCTGCCTGCGAAGATGTCGCAGGAGGTGTTTTTGAAAGTATAAACAAAGGAAATGAAACGGCTGTTTCAACATTTGTAGGATGGCGAGGTTTTTAGGGGGGCCTCTCGACATTTGCGTCACCCTGCGAATTACAAATTGTATAAGAAACAGAGGCAACAATATTGTTATTAAAAGAATAAGTGTTTCTTAATACCTTGCTATTCGCAGGCTTCCTTTTGTTCACAACGAGTTTTTGCTGCGAACTCTTGGGAATATTAG
Source organism: Papaver armeniacum (assembly GCA_023531295.1). NCBI lineage: Eukaryota > Viridiplantae > Streptophyta > Magnoliopsida > Ranunculales > Papaveraceae > Papaver > Papaver armeniacum. The sequence continues at coordinate 79,576 of JAJJWW010017579.1, forward strand.
GGTTTTGGATTGTAAACTTGGTCTGGAAGTGTTTTTCTTTGAAACAGAAGCAGATATGGGAATTATCTAAAGATGAACAATATCAAATAAAATAATTTCGAGAGAGAAAATCAATTTTAAGAAGATCGGTTTAAAGAAAATAAACAAACCTTGATGGCTCCATGGGAATGAAAGCGAAAAGACGAAGAGGATTTATGAAAAGATGAACAAGTGAAAAAGTTGAGACGACAAAAAGAAGATTTCTCAGATGAAGAAGACGAAGTAAAAGAAAGAAGACATTTTTACGATGGATCTCTTCTTAAATAGACAAAAAATGATGACCGGTTAGCATTTAAAATGCCGGTGAAAAAGGGAAGATTTAACACGTGTAAACGGTTATGCTTAATTTACGGAATCTTGTCGACATAAAGGAATGGACAACTGCGACATTTTGAAAAAACTAGTTCTCATGACATTCTCTCCTTCGCAGAGAAGACATTAGAAGAGGCAAGATGTAGGATCAGAATATCGCAACACCAACGCCCTTGCGAAATCCATAAACGACACGTTGCGAAGATATCGTAGATGAGTAATATAAATGACGCAACGGATGATGACAGCCAGAACACGAGAAAGACATGAAGACCTAGCGAGATTTAGGAGTGTTGCGAGGTTTTACAATTGTACACTTGCGAGAATGTCGCAAGTCCGATCCGAAAATAAGGGATAACTTAGCTGTCATCCATTATGTAATGTCCTATATAAAGAGTTGAATAGGCTTATGAAAGGGGGATCTTTTTAGAGGGTGAAGAGAAAGTTTAGAGGAGAGAGAAAGTCTAGTGTAGCAATAACATTCTTGATTTCACTCCCTTCTTGTAAAATTTCTAACTCAATTAATAAAGAAATTAGTTATTGATCTTAAATATGTGTTAGATATTATGAATTCTTGTGGGGTGTGTATTGTAGGATTTCCTGCAATTACAGCACTGGTACACTTTAGCTCGCTTGTTGGTACAGTTGACCATGTGTCATGTGTGTAGTGTATTTCCTATAGCACTTGTGTGCATCACTAATAGTACTTCATTCTGTGGCATCTTATAGCTAATTAATGGTTAACTGAGCGCAGTCATTGAAGCACTTCCAACCAAATATATTCCGTTCGGATTGACAGCAGAGGAGAAGGGGCATCAGTTCCAAGACGTTCGGGGGCTCTGAGGATCGGGAGACTATTGAGTCAACTCAGCGGGAAAATTGGTGATCAATTTCTTGTTTTCAAACTGATTTTGTGATGATTTTCATGTGTTCTTGATTGATTTTGATCAAATAATGTTTGTTTAATGGTTCACTTTTCCTAAAATTTTACGGGAAAGTTTGATGTTCTTGTTCTCCTAGCTTTTGTCTGACGTCCAGTACTATCTTCTCATTTTGTGGTTTTGATTTAACATATTTTAAATCCTGTATTACATCTGTTTTTCTAGATTATTCTCCCTTTAGTTTTCTGTTATGGATCTCTAATTTTTTGCAGGTTCCTCTAGAGTTGCAATGGATTCCTTCCTATATTGGAGCTTTGTGCTAAGCATGTGCTTGATTCTCAAGACTATATTGTCATCAATGGCTGTTTTGCCTACTACAGTTCTACCCTACATTGCTATATTGCAAAACCACAATATGTTACCCCTGAGTTTTTCTCAATATGAGAACCTTCATTATCCCTCAAATCAATTTTTTGATGCCATGAAGAACCAGTGCCCGATCCTGACTCTGCAACCGATCCCTTTTCGGAAAATTCAAAAACAAAAATTTCCCCCTATTTTCCCCCGTGATTCTAGGATCAATAATTATTTTTCGGATCTCATGCGGTTGGTGTCAACGGAGTCTTTCATCCTCCTTACTCAGTATATTTCTCACCATTCTTTAGGAAACAAAATATTAGATTCTTCTTATCTTTAGCAACAAACCAACTTATAAAAAAAGGAAAAAGCCATAGAAAAGTCACCATAATATCAAAACAAAACCCTAGCAAAAACATCTTCATCGCAACAATGGAAGCTGCAAATAACAATTCTGCTAGCAATAGCAATCTTCACACTATCACTGAAAAAATGAAAAATACGTCCATCAGAGGTAAAAGATGCGCTATAGGTTCTGCGGTAAATATCAATAATGCTGCTACTGCTTGGACTAATAGTTTGATAGGTAAACTTATCACTAAGAATGATGAGATTGAAGTTTCTGATATTAAAGAAGAGTTAAATGTTCTGTGGAAAAACTACAAGAAGAGAGAAATGAAGACTGTTGGCAAATACCTATTTGTGTTCAAGTTCAATTCCGAGAATGATATGAAGGATGTTATCAAGAAATCACCATGGAATGTACAAAGATGTTTACTTGCCCTCCAGGAATATTCGATTTGCCATTGCATACTGTGATTATGTCTTTAGAAAACAAGCACTGGGTGTTCAATTCAAAGGTTTATTGCTTGAACATCACCATGAAGCAGTAGTTAATGAAGCTATAGAAGACTTGGGTAAAAAAATATCAACAGTGCCATCCAATTGTAGGCCACGTTCAGGCAATATGATAACAGCTCGTGTGGAAATTGATCTCTCTGAACCACATAAACGTGGAGAATGGTGGAACTCGAATCATGGAGAACCTAGGTATGGATTAGATATCACCTGGCTAAAGCAACCCCATAGCATGTGTAATGATTGCTACATAATTGATCATGATGATAATATCAGCAAAAGGCGTTCTTTGAGTTGCTTCGTGAAAGGGCCATGACTATAGAAGAGTATGAAGAGTACCAAGCTATGAAGGCTACGGGGAATATTTCAAATAATCCACGAAAATGATGTTAATAACGTTGCGCATGAAGAAGAATCAATGCACGATCTTTGTCAAGAAAAAGAATAACTAAGAGAGCAAGAAACCAAGAAGTGTATAATAATGGATCAAATCCATCTATTCAAGGCTTGATCTTAATTTGGTCATGGTGGGGCTACAAATGATAATACTACAAACTCAATTAAGGGGATTATAAATAGGATGGAAACCGGAGAAAATGATATGCATTGCAATAGCACAAAGCGAATCCCGAGCATCATCTCGGAGGAAAATGCAAGCGAGGTATTTTACTCTTACACAAAATTCTACTTTCCTACTATTGTCTTTAACCCTTATTGTCACTTTCATACTCTTGATTGTCTGCATATTCAAACCTTTTATCTTTTATTTGGTAATATTTTTCATATTAGAAGCATGAGAGTCTTAGCCTGGAATTGCCAGGGTTTTGCTAGTAAAACTACTAGAGATCACCTCAGAGACCTCCTTAGTAGATACAATCCTGATGTTATATTTATATCTGAAGCAAAGATAAGTGAAGATAAAATGAAAAAACTAATAAAACAGTTTAGATTTCCCAATCATAAACTCATATCATCTAGAGGGCTAGCTGGTGGACTGATTCTTCTATGGAAAGATGGATTCCATTTCAATGTTGTTAATGCAGATTCCTGGATAATAAACTGTCTAGTGAAAGATGATCCTTCAAAGCCAGAATGGATACTTACTTGTATGTATGGTTCTTCTTATCCTCAACATAAAGAGAAGCAGTGGACTTATATAAAAGAACTAAGTCAAACAATTACTCAACCATGGGTTGTAATGGGTGACTTAAATCTGATCTTCAATAATGAAGGGAGAAATTATGTGAATGGCAGTCTTTCCTCTTCTTCTTGTTCTGGTCATACTTCTCATCAGAGGCTTTCTTCAACTGGTATTCATCATACTTCACAGGATTTGGTTTCCTCTTCAAGGGATTCTCCTTTCATAAATCTAATATATGAAGCTGGTTTGGAAGATTTGGGTTATACTGGTAGATCCTTTACTTGGTCAAGCAATGTTCATGGTACTGGCATCAGAAGATCAAGAATTGATAGAGCTATTGTCAACAATGAGTGGTTCATATCCTTCCCAGATTCCAAAATTCTGCATTTACCACAATTGGGTTCTGATCACTGCCCAATTATGCTAGATATATCTCCACTACACGGTGATAGGAAGAAGAATTGGAAATACTTCCAGTGTTATGAAAATGATGATACCTTGAAAAATGAAATTATAACAAAGATGGGACCAACCGCAAGAAATGGCTCACATGGCTTCAGACTTTCAAGGAGACTGACACGCTAGAAAATACATATCAAAGTGGAAAGAGAGAAATATGGTGACATTCGTGAGCAATATATACCTTCTTCATCAGCAACTAGAAGCCTTACAACAAAGCAGTCAACATTCAGACAATAATGCTGAAGTTTTACAGGTGGAAAACCAAATAGAACATTGGCACCAAATTCAACATGAATTTTGGGGTCAAAAATCTAGGGATGAATATTATCTTCAGATGGATAGAAATACAAAATACCATCATGCAAATGCAAATAAAAGAAGAGCTAGAAATAATATAGTAGCATTGAAGGATGAAAACGGCAATTGGTGCTCAACTAGAAAGGAGCTGGAAGAGCTGCTAACTAATCATTATAGCTTACTCCATACTTCTTCAGAACCTGAAAGAAACGAAGACATACTCAATTGTATTCCTTCTTTAATTTCCTCTTCTGACAATTTGGAGCTAATGAAGATTCCAGAAAATGATGAAATTCTCAAAGCTTTAAAAGATATGAAGCCTTGGAAAGCCCCGGCCCGAGCATTTGGATTCCCACTGGATTTTTTCAACATCATTGGGATATTGTAGGGAATGATGTCATAGAAATGGTGAAACACTTTTTCCATACAGGTTATATCCTTAAGAGCTTAAATGCCACAAATGTCTCTCTGATACCTAAAACAAAAAACAAACAGTTCCCATCAGATTTGAGGCCTATAGCTCTATGCAATTCTTCTTACAAAATAATCTCAAAGATTTTATCAATGAGATTGAAGAAGGTAATGAGGAAAGTGATATCTCCACTTCAAGCTGCTTATGTTCAAGGAAGACAAATAACAGACAACATCCATCTTGCTCAGGAGATTGTCCATACAATGAAGAATAAAAAGAATATCAATAAGTATATAGCATTGAAGCTTGATATGTCTAAAGCCTTCGATAGGCTGGAATGGTCTTTCTTAAAAGATGTAATGCTGAAGCTAGGATTTTGCCCAGATTTCTGTCAGCTTATCATGCAATGTGTTAGCACAACTCAAATCTCTATACTTCTCAATGGTTCTCCATGCACACCATACTATCCAACAAGAGGAGTAAGGCAGGGTGACCCATTGTCACCTTACCTTTTCATATTGATTATGGAAGCTTTTTCCAGACAACTCATCCAAGCTGAACAATCCAAGATGATAGAAGGTATCCAAATTGCTCCCAATGCTCCTTCTATATCTCATTTATTCTTCGCCGATGATTGCTTATTGTTCATTAATGCGGATCTGCACAATGTGAACAATCTTCTTAAAATTATTGAAGACTTTGGAGCAGCTTCTGGTCAAATGGTGAACTTTGGTAAGTCAAGTGTTTATTACAGTGCTAATGTTCCACAAAGATTTTGTAGAATTTTATCACGAAGATTAAAGGTCCCTAGAATGAGTTCTAATGAAAGATATCTGGGAATTCCTCTTGTCATTGGAAGAAATAAGGTTAGCTGCTTTACTGGATTGGTGGAGAGAATTAAAAACCGTCTTCACAATTGGAATAGTGAATCTATGTCTCAGTGCAATAAATCCCTTATGATAAAGAGACACATTACTAACACAATCCCGACTTATTCTATGGGTTGTCTACAAATACCTTCCGAAATTATCAAACAGATTGATACTCTGCTGAGAGACAATTTTGGTGGGGTTTCAAAGAACACAAAGGCATATGCATTACTTCTTGGAAGAAACTTGGTCTCGCACAAACATTTTGGAGGTCAAGGTTTTAGAGAGTTAAAAATCTTAAATCAAGCTTTACTTGTTAGAGCAGTTTGGAGAATCTCGCACTAACACGGAGGAACAATGGGTTAAAGCAATGCAAGCAAAATATTTCCCTGGTACTCACATACTTCATGCCACTCTCAAAACTAACTGTTCTTGGAGTTGGAAGGGACTACAAAAGCATATACTGATTCGTCAAAAATCACAACAGATGGAGATTGGGAAATGGAACTAAAATAAAGATCTGGATAGATGTGTGGATTCTTTGGACTAAATCATCCTCCCGTACCAAAACAAAGTGTCACGAGATAGTGAACAATTTATCCGGGTGAAGGAATTGTTTATTCAAGGAAGCGGGCAAGTGGAACATACCACTATTAAATCACTTGTTCGATTAGATATAGTAACTTTAATAAGCAACATGAGAATTCCTAGTGTCGTGGAGGATAGATTTGGTTTGGATTCTTACAAGAAATGGTATTTTTTTCCTTGAAGTCACCTACAACAAGCTACATGAAGATAGTCTTGGTAACTTACAGATATCTCGGGAGATCGGAAACTCAAATATAAGCCGGAAACAATTTTGGGATATTGATACTTGGCCTAGAGTTAAGCACTTCTGGTGGAAAGTTCTGACTGATATTCTACCAACAAAACAACGGCTTTCTAGAAATTGCAACTATATTAATCGATTATGCCCCTTATGCAATCAAGTAGATGAATCACTCCTGCACATTCTCTTCTTCTGCCCATTTTCAAGAGCAGTGTGGATGCAAATTCCTGGTGGAGCAGCAGTGTTAGCTACAGTTCAAAATGATGTTTCTCTGGCTTTTGAAACTTGGTGAATCAATCTACTAATCTCCCTTCTCAAGGTGCTAACCTGCAATGCATTATGATAGTAGCTTTGGACAATATGGAATCAAAGATGTGAGACAAACTTTGAGAATACAAAAGTCGATCCCATCGCCAACGCCAAGAAAGCAATCGGCTTTGCCGAGTTACATGGATAAACTCGAGAGGGAATGCGGCTAATCTTAATACAACCACACTAGCCGCTATTACAATACCCACATGGAATCCACCAACACATCCATATCATACTATTAATTGTGATGCCTCTTTTTGATCACTGTCTACAGACTAATCGGTATTGCTCTTATCCTTCGTGATTTTACAGAAAATGGCGTGGAGGAAAATCAAAGTGCTATGCAGAGTGAGGATTCGGAAAGTGCGGAATGTCTAGCTTTACGATGTCTTGTCAACTGGAGTCTTGCATTGAACTTCACTCACATTATTTTTGAGACTGATCTCAAAAATATTGAAGGATATATCAACAACAAAACTTCAGGGATTGCATGGGAGAATGAAGATATTCTGCTAGAAGCAATGAATAAGTTAACTACAATTCCTAATTGGAAGTGCAATTTCATTCCTAGAACATGTAATAAGACTGCTGATAAATTAGCTAAACACAGCAGGAAGAATGGTGTAACTCAAACATGGTTTGATTATCCACCTAAACATCTTGAAAAACAACTATTGTTGGACATGGGAGTTTTCCCAACTTAATGAATTTCTTTATTTTGCATCAAAAAAATATTCCGTTCGTATTTATTTGTGAAGGGGATGACACATGTGTGGATCACTAATACTTTACATCAAATTGTAACTAATTGATGTATGAACGACTACAGCATCAAATTTGATACCAACGTGATCTCTGGACGTTCGTGCCAATTCATATATTTAGTCTAGTGGAAGGACTGACCCATATAAGCTATCAGTAGAAAATTCGCTTCGGGGCAATGCTGATGTTATCTTTTTGATTGACCCTAATCAGGAGCAGCTAAGGGTGAGTATGGTCCGGATTGGTTCGGATTTAACTTCTTCCGTATCTAATTCAATGCATGACGGCTTTTAAGTTTGATATCCGCATCTAATCCAACGTCTGATGGATTTGTATCGAATGAATGCATGGAGAGATGGATCGGAAGCGGATGAGTCCGATTGATTTCTTTTGTCAGTAGTTGATGGTATAAAAAAATCAACAACCTAAAAACTCAATACCATCCCTCACTCCAGAATAAAAGTAGCACTGGTGCTGCTTACCCTCCCTCCTATTGGCTGGTGAGCGTAATCTCGCGCTCTCATTGGCTAATTGAGAAATCATTCGTATTCGTCGGATGAAATTTCGTTATATATGGTTCGTTGATCTGGCAATGTGCGGTGTAGATTGGGTGGATTGGTGGGACACACGCTGATTGACGGCCTTCATTGTTTAGAAAAATTGCTATATTAATTGTGTATTTATTTTGAAAATCCAAAAAATAAAAAAACTAATATATTAATTTGGACATTTATGATTAAAAAAAAAAAAAAATCTATTAAACATATTTATGGAATAAAATAATCTTTTATAACTTCATTTAGTTATTGTAAAAGATCCGAGCAATTAAGAAAATATTACATTATAATTTTGGATATTTATGATTAAAATAAAAAAAAATGGATTAAAATAATCTTTTATAATTTCATGTACATAAAATAACCTTTTATAATTTCATGTAATTATTGTAAAAGATCCATAAAATAGAAAAAATACTATATTAATTACATACAATTATGACTAAAATAAAAAAAAAATTGTGTCATTATTATAAAATATCTACAATTTAGAAAAATAATCAATTACAAAAAAAAATCAACATATTTACGGAATAAAAAAGATTTATATTTTTTGAATCTTTTAAAAGGAAAAAAAATATATAAATAACTATATTAATTTTTAGTATTGATGATAAATATCTAAAAAGGAAAATCTAACAATATATAAAAATTACTATATTAATTAATATTTATATTTATATTTATATTTATTTTAACAATTTTCATTAATATATAAAGAAAATCTAATTATTTACCTCAACACAATCTAACAAGTTCCATTAATACCGATAATTTACTAATAAAAACAAAGTCAATGGTTAATAAAGGATGCAAATCATTTTTCATCCATATTTTCTTTATAGCACGCCATATAACTGTAATTAATTCCATAACAGTTTTAAAGATTTTCTTTGGAACCAAGTTTCCATCATTTATATAAAGGATGCAAATCAATATTCATTCCTAAATAAACCACGTGGTTTCAGTTTCTGTGAAAAAAGAAGTAACGCACGGAAGATATCGACTATGACTTTTGAAGAAAATCACAACAAAGGGGGAGCAATGGTAGTTGATTCCGATGGTATGTACGCTTATTCAAGTGTCACAATTTATTTGCATTCCTAGGTTGTTGTTTTTTCTTTCTCTTATCAATTTTTTCTTTATAACAAGCAAGTACAAAATTTAAATATATGATGTTTATATGTAGGAAAATTGGTCTTCTTAGGTTGTTATTTTCTCAGGCAAAATTTTTTCTTTATCAATTTAAATATATGAAGACCAATTTATTTGCATTCCTAGGTTGTTGTTTTCTTCGGGAACAGTTTATAAAAAAAGTAATGAATTGACTTATAAAAAGTAATTACAACAATTGCATTAGTCAAGTGTGTAAAAGTATAAGTAGCACTAAATAATTTTTTCTTTATAACCAACAAGTACAAAATTTAAAAATATAAAATGTTTAAATGTAGGAAAAATTGGTCTTCCCTTCTTTTAAGTTTTTTGGTGATTTGTACCACTAATATTTATGGTTTTTATTTCTGTTACAGATGTGGTTGGAGATCCCGACGTCGTTTTTGTCGGAAAAGTTTACCTGGTAAAATCATTTTATCATGTCTTATTTTCTCTTCTTTATCAATTTGTTAAACTCCTTTTCTATGTTTTATCTTGATTTAATGTTCTTTTAGTTTCTCCAGGATGTTCTTATTTTTTACTTATTCACTCCTTTTCTAACTGTTTTCCCCGTTTTGTCAGTAATAGTTTCTCAATTCAAACAAGACATAAATAAGGTTTGGTTCCTTATCATAATTTTTGGACCAATTGTTTTTGGGAATTGGGGTTTGTTCATTTCTTTTTTGTTTATTTTCACAGGGTTATGGATTTTCGTCTTATATCCATTTTACTAATTTTGATTTTGTAGGGGAGGATGTCTAAATTCGTAACCGACAGAGATTGGCTAGGTGTGTTGTTTTCTTTATGGATAAGGCGCACCGTATGCTTTTTCGTTGTCTGCATAATGTGACGCCATATAATTTTTGTAATTATCAGCTATTTTAAATTTTAAATAGGTAAATATATGTGTGAATTATGCGAAAAGTGAAAGTAGATTCTCAAAAACATATACTTTTTCATTCATAGATCAGTACATGAGCACAATAAAGGAGGAGGATTACGTCAATAGAAGTAGGTATTAATGGAATTTGGAAGGCATGTAACATATTTCAATAAAAATTAATAGTGTAACTTTATTTAGAAAACATTAGCATTGCATTTTTTTTTTCAATTTTATCCTTTCTTTTTTGTGGATCTCATTTCACTTTGTAATGTTGTAGATAAAGGGGTGCTTCCTTCTTCGAGGTCTGACCGTGTCGTGGCATATGCTTTAATTACTTGCATGAACTTGTTATTAGAATTGCAGATTGTTTTCTGGGCAGACTACCAGATTTTCAGATTGTTGGTATATGGACGATAACAAGAGAGTCGGGCTGACGACTTTAAACCAAGCGCTAAATGGGAGGCAACACACAGGTTTTGTATCTTAAACCCTTTTATTTTTTGTTTTTATTGTTTTCATATCATAGTTGCATCCCCATGTTTAATTTCATTGAGTCCGGAATCTATCTTAGAAGAGAATTATGACGAATACCTTTTCGTCAGAAAAATTCAGACTGCACGTAGTTCATTCCAGAGACCATAACTGTCAGACCGTTTACCGAAACACTGTGCCCTTTTGATACTGTGTAGAAAACACATAGATGAACAACTTTTGTGAAATGGAGTTTTTCCAAATTCCTTACCAATTTGTACAGTTTGTGCATTTTATCTGCTGTTATGTCAGAATTCAGAATTTTCGATTTTACACATTGAGGACAATGTGAAGTTTAAGTGTGGGGGAGTCTTTTGCATATAAAGTTTTTAGCCTTTTTGAGTCAAATTTTTCAATTTCTTTGTATATATTTGAATAAAACCTCCAACTTGTAGAGATTTTAGAGTCACTAGCATACTTCTAGGTATGTTTACATAGAGAATTCTGACCGACATAACTGAACTTGGAAGTGTTAGGGAACTACGTTCGGATTTCTTACTTGTTAGAGTGTTAAATAATGGATTTAATCATGCCGGTGATGCAAATTAGGAGCAGGGAGAAATGCATTATAAGAGTTGCTGATCAATCAATAGTGGAGACTACCTATTTTCAAATCAACAAAGGCACCAGACCAAATTTCTTTGTAGCTGACTAAAGAGCTTTCTTTTGAGTGTGTGTCACCGTACGTTAATTCCGGGTAGAATGGTGAGCTACCCAACCTCCCACTAATAGAAGCACTATTTTTGATCTCTTGAGTGCTAATTTTGTCAATCATGAGGGTGACGTCTATAGATGAAAACCACCTTCTTGTAGTTTGATTTGCAGTTAGCACCATTCTCTCTCTCGCCAACAACAGGTCCATAGAAACACCATCGTCATCAACAAGTGGAGCAACATCAAAATCTACAAGGAAAGTTGAAGACGTTTGAGGTATACAAGCAACAAAACGAGTAAGAGCAAATTTCATATCCAAGTAAAGCAACATACAATGAGATGATTTTTATAAACATGTTGGAGACTTACACATTAGGAGCGGAATTCTATATCTAAGTATGAAGACTTATTTACAAGAGCGAAGAAAATCAAAAGATGAGAGTTATTGAAGTTTATGATACAAAGACAATACAAGTTGTGAAGATCAAAGTGGTAAAGTACTTCTTTCATGGCCATGTTATTTTGATTTTGTTATTATTTTTGTAGTTGCAATCTTTTTGTTAAAAAAAAAAGAAAAAAAGAAAAAGATTTGCATTTAGGTTGTTATTTGTTCAATAAGGCCATGGGGAAGAAAAATCTATAAGGAAGTATCAAGCAATAAGGAAATTGAAGAGAATGAGTTATAAATTGTCAGAGTTCTACGAAGTTCAAGAGTTTATCATCAGCGGTTGAAGACCGAAGACGAAGACCAAGAAGATGAAGAAGACGATCCGAAGGAAGACGTTTCTATTGGATGCTGTGAGACTGGTGCTTTCATCATTGCAATCATATATGAAGGTGGTAAGTACTCCCATCCTCGATAATAATGGTTGATTTCCTTTCTTAGAGATCATCAGAGAAATATCTTTATTTTCCACGATTTTGTGGAATCTCCAAAAATTATTTCGGAAGGTTTCCTTCCCACCATTCAACGTGTGTAGGATTTCTCTCTTCATTCCTACCTGCACACATGTGAGACCCATAAAAAAGCCGTTTCTTTTGAGTGCAATTATCATAAAATCCTTTTAAGTGAGGCGAAGTCGAGGCGAAATGCTTATTGATCGCTCTCAAACACGCGTTCTCTCATTATGGTGTGGTTATTTCTCACTCAACATTTAAGAATGAGAATATGTTCCTTGGTATTTCTAACTTCTTATTACTAGCATGCAGAAACTCTATGTCCTCATAGCTCTTTGGATGCTTGGGAAACCGGAACGCTTTGAAGTTGGAGTAGGTTTTGTGGGTATACCTCTCGTAAGCCCTCACGAGACTATAACTCGTCCACTAGGGACACCTAGGGGTTTAAAGGCCTGTTGCACATGCTAAGTGCAACCGTATCCTCGACGACATGGAGTTGTTGTATTTTAGATAGTTTGCTCGAGGACTAGTAAAAGCCAAGTGTGGGGGAATTTGTTAAGTGCATATTTTGCATATATTTTGTGTCGAATCCATGCTAGTAATTGCTATATATTCTTGCGAATTATTGTATATTACTCTTGTTTTCTCTTGTTTATGTTTTTCTAGGTGAATCATCCAAAAGAAGTGAATTGGCACATATTTGTGCAATAAAAGAAGTTAGCCACAAGCGGAGAAGGGCCAAAGACCAAGTAGACCTCGTTCAAACCTAGGAGTTCTTGCTATCATCTTGAAGAGGACGAAAATGCATAGCTAACGGAGAAAGAATGGGGTCTATCCGATAGCACACGAAGAAGTTATGCGCAAAGCAAGAATGATGTAGAAAATTACACTGTCAGTTTTCTAAGACTGACAATTGAATGAGATTACTAAAAGCACCGGCTATTTTACTCGGGGCATACAACTTTCTTCTTCAACACACTTCACGAGTTTGGAACCGAATTAGGTAATCGCCATTGGTCGGTGACGAAGATGATGAGCATGGACTATGGAGATGTTGTGACTGTCGGTTAAACTCGAGATTGAAGATGGGAAGAAAGTGTTGCTGATAGGTGTAGAATACACCGTATTTACTATCTAGTAGTTTATGCTTTCTTTGCTATTTTTCTTGTAAATTATGTATTTTACGTGTGTTTTTGAGTTATTAGGTACTCCGGAGTCGCACGGGGGAAAAGAAGAAGAAATCACCCAATTTGAGCAAAAAGGGCAAAAAGGTCATTTTACAGGCAACTGATATATGGAGCCCAGTGGAGGTTAAGGGGCAACCCAATTTGGAGGAGTACTAAGCCAGGCCCAATCAAGGTTAAGGGGTGTTGATATCAGGGTACCCCTTATAATCTATCAGTGGGTGCATTTATCTGTGGGGTGTACCTATCCATTTCATTCCAGCCCTAAAGAGAACTCACCTTTCATTCATTCATCTCATTAATTTTGTTCACCTGAGAAAACAGAAAAGCTGCGCAGCAGCTATGGATGCTGAAATTGAGATTCGAGAGACTACAGATGATGGGAAGCAGAGTAGATCGAGCAGAGTAGATGGGTCTGCGGTCGAGTTGATTGAATCGACAAGGGAAGATGGTGGACTGGGTTTATGGCAGATTCGAGCTCTGAGATGTTGAATTGATGGCTACTGTTATCGAGTAGAATTTGAAGATGATGAGAACAGATCGGGGAATATGAGTTGAGAGATGAATCAGACGGGAAGAACACAGAGATGAAGTCATTTTTCGATGGTGGTATCGATTGGCTCAAATGGAGAGACCGGGTTTGAACAGGATCGAGTGAAGATGGGTTTTGGTCTTTGTGAGGCTTGAGATTATTTCGCCGTGAGGTATAACGAGACAGAGAGAAGAAGAGGATGACGATTCGATAGATCGAGGATTGAATGGGTTTGAATCGAATCAATATATCGAGAAATGGTTCTGTTGAATCGGAGATGCTACAATCGATTCAGGGAATCGAGCTCAATACAGGGAGAAGAAATTGGAGATGGTGAGCTGAGCCGATGGTGTTACAAGTGAAGGCGGTAACAGGGATGAATGATAAGCGAGTCTTGATGGTCATGAAAATGGTGAAGCAATGAAGGAGAAATGGCATTGCAGAGTTTCAGGGGCTGTATTGCAGGGAAGAGCATTGAGTTAGGATGATGCTTTTGGTGCTGGTGACACTGTGGTTGTAGCTCAGGATGCAGGTTGAGATGCCTGGTAATGAAGCTAATGGAATGGGTTCTGGCGAATGCAGCTACATGTGTGAAGGATTTAGAGATGAACAGGTTGAAGAGGTAGTGGATGCAATTGCAGATGGGTGGTTTTCTTTGGTGTTGCAATGCGGTCAAGCCACCATGGTGGAAGAATCGGCAAGGAAATATTGCAGGTGGAAATGCGGTGGCGATTAAAGTTCTTTGTTATAATGGATATGGAGACTTTCGAGAAGGGGTTGTGGAGTCGTGGGCTGCGAAGGAATTTACAAGCAAAACAAGCTCAAGATGGAATTGGTGGATTGTGTTGGAGCTGTGCAGGACTATGTGATACTTGAGGTTGCAGATGGAGCTGATTGGAAGCAACTGTGATTGTTGCTGTAATAGTTGGAAATTCAGCTGAGATGAATGGGGGTTGTATAAAGACGGGTCTGATGCTGTGAACTGTAAGAGTCTGAGATTAGCTCGAGAATGAGCTGAGCAGAATGTTGGAGATTATGGAGTCGTGATATGATGAGATGGAAGGAGTTACAATGAAGGATTTCATGAACTGGGATTTGCAAGCTTGAACAAAGACTTTGGATGTGTGGAAGAATGTGGCCGATGCATAATGATTATACAAAGACAATGCAGGCTTACTCAATGGCCTGAGTTGTGTTTGGTGGTGTCAGGTGCTAAGCTTGAGCAAATAGGAGCCTAAGTTGGTACTCAAGTAGCAGCTGGAGTTGAAGCAGGAAGGAAGATTGGTATACAGGAACAACCCATTTTGGCTGGTTGGAAGTGCACAGTGATGCACCATCCTGGTGCAACACATAGCCCCGGCCGAGCAATGGCTTATGCCATGGCAACTTAGCCGAGTCGACCCAGATTAGTGGACTCGAATCTCGACTTCTGTTCGACTCGATAACTCACCCTTGACCCGGTCAACGATTAACGACCGTTAGTCAACCGTTATATATAACAGAATCTAAACGGAATATTCCATGGACGGCGACGACTTTCAGGTGGCCGGCGGCGACAATTCCGGCCCGGATTCCGCCACAATCCCGCTTTTCCATGAGCCAAAAATTCCAGAATTTTCTATGGACTTCTCTCATGGGTGTGAAGACTTGGGCTAGGAATTGGATGGAGAATTGGACTCAAATTTGGAAAGAGAAGGTGGAAGAGTTGAGAAAAGCTTGATTTGGAAATTGAATTGCAAAAGGAAAAGGATTCTAATCCTTGGAAGATTTGGAGAATATTGAAGCCTATAAATAGAGAAGTTTTCTACAACTTCTAGACACCTCTCTACACACACATCACTTGTGTTTTTGCTTGCTTTTCTAAGATTTTTCTTTTTAATTACTTGTGTGAATTTGAAACTTCTTCTTTTAATTATTATTATTTGTGTGAATTTCAAAAACATGAGTAGCTAAATTTCTTTTTGATTGAGGATGAATTCCTAGTTCTTAACATGATTTGAGTTTTGTTTTCAAATTCTATCTTGAAGTTTTTCACATAATTATCGCTTGTTTTTACTAATAGGAGTGATCTTAAAGACATTCATGATTGATTGATAGATTGTTTGGGTGGCCAACTAAATTGATTTGTTAATTCGATCTAAAGCTAGTGAAAGTTAGGGGATAAGTAATCGTTCTTTGACTCTTTACATAAGTAGCAAACACGAGACCTTGCGGAGGGATTCCGTGGAGCAATTGTGTGTAGAAACAACGTTAGCAAGTAGACCTTGAGCTAAGAGTCTAACTACTAATATCAACCTAAGAAATTCACAAAACGTAATGCATGAGCCAAGTTACATCTAGGTTGAGCTAATTCTAGGTGGTTTGGTGATTAGAATCCGTAGTCGAGAACTTCCGTGTCCTAGGTGATAAAAGGGATTTAGGGGTTTAGCACTGAGCTAGCTGCTTTACCTACGGTTGGTGATAATTTGTGACTAATAACAAGTAGAATAGAACATAACTTGATTCATTGTTTCGTAACGAAGAAGGATTCCTTGATCTTCTCTCTCTTATTGTTTTCATCTTTCAACTTTCGATTTTAATTGCTTTGTTTATTTTTATTTTGCTTTTTACACCCCCCTTTCGTGACAACTTTTACAACTAAGATCTCTTGCTCCTCGTGGGAACGAACTTGACTTCCATTATATTATTTTTAATTGAGTGGAAATATTGAATTAATTTGATTGCACCTACGACACGCATCAGTTGCTGCCGTTATCAATGGTGCTGGTAATTCTCGGCAGTTAAACCGGTGATAAAGGTGAGCCGTGTTTAAACAGGGCAGTAATGAAGAAGAATCTGAAACCGAGTTTGGCTGGTGATGATGTTCGAAGGGTGTTGCTGTAGAAGTTTTGGGCTCGAGTTTTGGAGTTGAAACTCGAGTGATGATTGATGTCATTCATGGCAGATGAGGATGTTCACGATGATCTAGTGTTGGAGATAATGGGATAACTCGAGTTTGCTTATGAGTTCGATTAATGGAAGGAAACAGGGAAGACATAGGTGCTGGTAGTCGATGGAATTCATGTTTTTTAGGTCGATGCTGGTGTCTTTCTCAAGTTTGGCAGTGAAGAGAAGAATGGTGATGCCAGGGATCAAAGCTGATGCTGTTGATCGATCTTGATGGACGCTGCTGATATTTGATTGTGGTGATGAGAGCTGAGTTGTCGAGAAGCAATGGAGCTTGGACTGATAAAACATAATGCAGCTGGAGTTCGAGTTGCTTCCAGCGATTGATCACGAGTCCGGGAGATTCTTTCGGGTTTGGTATACAACATGAGGACTCTGCCATTATCGGATGATGGAATGATGGTGAAGCATGAAAGGTTTGGCGCGATGGAGTATGTGATGCGAGAGATGTGGAGTGCGTTTGCTACCGTCGATGGTTTCTTGGGGCTCGTGTTACGTAGAATGATAGTAGAATGAAGATGGTGGTTGTTGTTGGTAGTTGGAGTTCACGAGAATGATGGCATTGCCCAATGAATGATGGAGGAGAATGAAGAAGAGCTCGATATAGAGTTTCTTGCTATTAATAGCAATGATTGATGGGTTGATGGCGTGTGTTGTGATAATGAAAACTCGGGTTTGTGCTAGAAGTGATGACGAAGACGTGAATGCTTGGCTGACGAGATGGAGTTTTATTTAGAAGACCGAGGGAGAAAGCAGTGAGAAGTGATTGCTAAGACTAAAAGAAGGAAGCTGAGGCCAAGTTTACAAAATCCAGGGAGATATAAAACTCACGGCTAGTGAGTGGTCGTGATTCTGACTGGAGGAAAACCAAAACTCAGGGGAAAATAAAAC
The DNA here is from genome assembly GCA_023531295.1 of Papaver armeniacum. NCBI lineage: Eukaryota > Viridiplantae > Streptophyta > Magnoliopsida > Ranunculales > Papaveraceae > Papaver > Papaver armeniacum. Next base: position 97,334 of record JAJJWW010017579.1, read on the forward strand.
TCACGGATGGTACCGTGTCCAAGAAATGAACGAGGGGAATTTGGGTAGCTTAAAACTATGCATGTCGGGCCGAGAAACTGACAGGCCAATGGCAGTTGAACGATGATAATGGGATGGACTTTTTCGACATTCGAGTGAGCCCATCAGTGGTGTTTGCAGTATTTCTCACGACCAAGACTTGGGTGTGAACTTATTTTGGAAATTCGGTCAAATTTGGCAACCTACTTCGCACGGATTCGAGCACGGGCGCAGCTACAACTTGAAGACTATAAAAGAGAACTTCATAACCTAAATAAAATCTCTCTACACATCTCATAATACACTTTTGTTCTTCATAAAAAAATATTTTAGGGTTTACCCCTTTTGGGGGAAACCGAGAAACGGTGTAAACATGAGAGGCTAAACTTTATTGATTAAGGATGAATTCAATGTTCTAGCATGAAGCTTTATTATTATACAAGTTTGTTATGAGTTTTAATCATCTTATCGTTTGTTTTCACTACATCTAATTTTATGAGTGATTTTTAGATTGATTTGGGATGCATACTAGATTAGTCTATTAATTGTTCTATTGCTAGTATTGGGTTAGGAGATAAGTAATCGTCGAATAATTCATACACAAGTAGAAATCGCGAGACCTTGCAGAGGGATTATGTGGAGCAATTGCGAGTGAAGATAACATCAACAAGTGAACCTTGAGCTAAGAGTTTAACTACTGGGATCAACCAAATTCACAAAGCCTAAAACGTTCAATCGGATTACACCTTAAGTGAGCTACTACTTGGTGGTTCGGTTGGATAGAATCTGATATTGGAGAGCTTCCGTATCCGTGGTAAAAGGAGTTTTGAGGATAGCACTGAGCTAGATGCTTTCCTACGGTTGGTGATGAATGGTTCTAACAAAGATAGATAAGTATACTAATCCAGTTATCGCTTGGTAACGGCGAAGGATTCCTTGATCATATCTTTCTTTTATTTGTTATTCTTTTTATTTCACTTTAAAACAATCCCCCTTTGTGTTTTATCTTATTTTGCTAAACTAAATAACCTATCAATTACATAGCTCTCTGTGGGAACGATCCTTACTACCGCTATATTATTTATTTAATTAGTGGGAAATATATTGATTAATTTGTTGCACTTACGACACGCATCACATACCTCTTGATTTCTAGGTTTCGCTGCGGAGATGAAGAGAGGCTTCTGTGGTTAGGTCGAGCAGCTTCTGGTTCATGCAGTGGTGGGAGCGCAAAGCTGGGTCATAAGTAAAGAAGAAAATGGTTAAAACACGCCTTTCTTCCACAAATTGCTTCAACTTGAGTGGTAGTGAGAGGAAGAGAGAAGGAGAATCGTGAGAGGAAGCGAGATAAGAGCAGAACCCTAAGAGTCGTATAATAAACTGTTAAAATAAAATCGAAAACAAACAAGATTAAATGTATTGATTTGTTAACTAATCAAACGATATTTGAGCCTGAATACTCAGTTGCTACTAATGTTGAAACCTTTTTAACTCCATTTCTAGGGTTTTACATTTCTATAGTTGAGCACAAAGAGTAAGAGAGATGACCTTGAGTCAGTGGATTTTCCGCTGGAGATTATTCAATCAGAATTTGCAGAGAAATTGGTTGCAGGAAAAACTCATCAACACTCCCTCTCTATCCCCCTTCCAAGTTTGAACTAGAGTACATGTTTTCTTTAGATGCGTTCGGTTATTAATTGATGTCTGAAAGAAGGTTTAGTATTTCCTCGAGTACAGGTTTTAACTAGTCAGTTGTCTGAAATAGGGATTAGTATTTCATAGATGAAATAAGGTTAAATAGAGATCAATGTTGGGCCGGGCTAAAATTAGATAGAGATCTATGTTGGGTCGGGCTAATCAAAGAGCAGCAACTAATATAGCTTACTAGTTATTTTCAACTATGACTGAAAAGTTGCAGTACAACTATGTTTGTTCCGTCCACAAATTACGTAGTGGACAAACATAAATGCAGGTCACGGGAGACATGCATTCATCCGAGATGCAAAACAAATGTTAAGTAGTCAAGGTAATGTAAACTACATGCATAAAGACTAGAGTCAGGTTGTAAACGTGATATTGCTTGTTACGTTACCCTAACAGGTGAGAAAGCTATGCAACTTCTTTATAGCGGATTAAAGGTTAAGGAATACGAGCTCTTGAGTATACATACCCAATATATCTAGATTCATCATGTTATACATACCCGATGTATCTAGATTCATCCTTATATACAAACCATGATGTATCTAGATTCATCCTATATCTAGTAGTACATATAGGATGTATCAAGATACATCTCAATAGTACATAATGGATTGAAGGTTAAGGAATACGAGCTCTTGAGGAAAACTTCTGGAAAACAAAAACTTGCCCTTCCAATTAACCAGTAATATTTTATGACTTGTTGTGAATGACTCCGAGTAACCAGTAATACTCTAAGACTTGTTGAGAATGACTCCCTCGTATTTGACCTGGATCCCACTTCATGACGTCATCCTTGGTAACACTGTGTTGAATACCAACTCCGCAAATCTCCTTTTTAGTTCATCGATAAAGAGATCTGCAAGAAAAAAAATCAATTTAAAACAAAGAGAAAAAAGAAAACATAAAATGTTTAAACCATGTCTTCTTCAACAAACTCACTCAAAACATCAGAGTCGATAAATCTCTCTCGTCTTGAAAAACCACGGTCTTCTGAAACTTGTTGAGAATAACTCCCTCGTACTTGACCTGGAACCACTTCATGACGTCATCCTTGGTAACCCTGTGTTGAATACCAATTCTGCAAATCATGATGACAAGACCCGACGAATCCATAATAGGATGTACCAAGATTCATCCCAACAGTACATATAGAATGTATCAAGATACATCTCAAAAGTACATAGTGGATTGAAGGTTAAGCAATACGAGCTCTTGAGGAGAAACTTCAATGATACTAGATGTAAAAATGTATGGGTAACATTTTTGAATATGTCCTGATATTCCAGGTTTTGGTAATATGCCCCGGCCGTCTAAATTTCCGTCCACAAATTACCTAAGCTAACAAGTGACATGATTAAAGGATCGACTACCCTGCATGTCTCCATTTGTTTACATGTGATATTGAGTAAACAGTCATAGTTGAAAATAGCAGTCATACTTGTATTGCAACTTTTCAATCATAGTTGGAAATAACAAGTAAGCTATATTGTTATGGTCGGGAAAAATGGGGGGTGATTCTATTTTTACCCAGTAATCCTAATTTGGTACACATGATTCATGTACATAACTCATGTGGCATAGCTAATCCAAGTCATTCGTTCCGTCGTCACTGAACCCTTCAACCTGGTAAGTCTTTATTCTCTAAGGGTCTCTCATACATTTATTTATGATATCGACCAACCATACAAAAACACGACTTACCAGCTTGAAGAGTCCGGTGATAACGGAATTATGTAAAGGTCCAGTGATGACAGAACATATAATGGAAGGATTTTTCTATAGCGAGTTACCATCTTGAATAACTTGAGCATTGGTCGATATTATATCGCGATAAGGAATGATGGATGTTCGTCAATCAGCAATTATCATGTATTATCCCGATATAATATCGTCCAATGCTCAAGTTATTCAAACGTATGACCTAGTATATCCTATGCTCAAGTTGTTCATACGTATGACAAAATGTATTCTATAATGATCTCTCATACATAAACACGAGTTACCGGCTTTAAGGGTCCAGTGACGACGGAACATATGACTAGAAATATCTATGACACATGATTTATGTACATGAATCATGTTTACCAAACTAGGGATAGCTCTGACACATGATATATGTACATGAATCATGTTTACCAAACTAGGAATAACTTTGACACATGATTTATGTATATCCTCGTTCGCAACGGGAAGGAATCGAGCCCGAGACGTCCAACTCCCTCCACAGTCCATCTAACCACAGTTCGAACGTGTTGATTTTTCACTGAGAACTCATTTATTTTGCATATAGCAAATCTAAACCATAGAATTTACATAAAATTTTAATAACGTCCAATGCTCAAGTTTTTATGGCGGGAAAAATGGGGGATGATTAGATTTTTACCAAGTAATCCTAATTTGGTACACATGATTCATGTACATAACTCATGTGGCATAGCTAATCCAAGTCATTCGTTCCGTCGTTACTGAACCCTTCAACCTGGTAAGTCTTTATTCTCTAAGGGTTTCTCATACATTTATTTATGATATCGACCAATCATACAAAAACACGACTTACCAGCTTGAAGAGTCATGTGATAACGGAATTATGTAAAGGTCCAGTGATGACAGAACATATAATGGAAGGATTTTTCAGAGCGAGTTACCATCTTGAATAACTTGAGAATTGGTCGATATTATATCGCGAAGGAATGATGGATGTTCGTCAATCAACAATCATCATGTATTATCCCGATATAATATCGTCCAATGCTTAAGTTATTCAGACGTATGACCGAGTATATCCTATGCTCAAGTTATCCATATGTATGACCAAGTGTATTCTATAATGGTCTCTCATACATAAACACGAGTTATCGGATTTAAGGGTCCAGTGACGACGGAACATATGACTAGGAATAGCTATGACACATGATTTATGTACATGAATCATGTGTACCAAACTAGGGATAGCTATGACACAGGATTTATGTACATGAATCATGTTTACCAAACTAGGAATATCTCTGACACATGATTTATGTATATCCTAGTTCGCAACGGGAAGGAATCGAGTCAGAGACATCCAACTCCCTCAAAGTCCATTTAACCACAAATCCGAATGTGTTGATTTTTGACTGAGAACTCATTTATTTTGCATATAACAAATCTAAACCATAGAATTTACATAAATTTTAATAGCGTCCAATGCTTAAGTTGTTATGGTCGGGAAAAATAAGGGGTTATGACACATGATTTATGTACATGAATCATGTGTACCAAACTAGGGATAGCTGTGACACATGATTTATGTACATGAATCATATGTACCAAACTAGGGATAGCTCTGACACATGATTTATGTATGTCCTAGTTCGCAACGGGAAGGAATCGATCCTAAGACGTCCAAATCCCTCTACAGTTCATCTAACCACAGTTCGAATGTGTTGATTTTTGACTGAGAACTCATTTATTTTGCATATAGCAAATCTAAACCATAGAATTGACATATATTTTAATAGCATCCAATGCTCAAGTTGTTATGGTTGGGAAAAATGGGGGGTTATTCGACTTTCACCCAGTATTCCTAATTTGGTACACATGATGCATGTACATAACTCAAGTGACATAGCTAATCCAAGTTATTCGTCCCGTCGTCACTGAACACTTCAACCTGGTAACTCTTTATTCTCTAAGGGTCTCTCATACATTTATTTATGATATCGACCAATCATACATAAACACGAGTTATCAACTTGAATAGTCCAGTGATAACAGAATTATGTAAAGGTCCAGTGATGACATAACATATAGTGGAAGGATTTTTCAGAGCAAGTTACCATCTTGAATAACTTGAGCATTGGTCAATATTATATCGCGATAAGGAATGATGGATGTTCGTCAATCAACAATCATCATGTATTATACCGATATAATATCGTCCAATGCTCAAGTTATTCAAACGTATGACCAAGTATATCCAATGCTCAATTTATTCAAACGTATGACCGAGTATATCCTATGCTCAAGTTATTCATATGTATGACCAAGTGTTGATGGTGGATTTTCATTTAAGGCTAAAATTGTAAAGGCCAAAATTATGCGCTAACATCTTGCAAAAGATAAAGCCATTAATAAGTGATGAATACTTCTTCACTTTACTAATTCACCTAGAATGGAGCATGTGACAACAATCCCAGTATTCTGTGAATTAAATACACGAAATTCATCCAGGTTGGAGCATGTGGCAACAATCCCATATACCCTGTGAATTTACAGTATTATTAATTAATGCATAACCATCCTTGTATTTCATGTACTCATTACCGGTGCGGCATGACGACTGAGTGTTGTTCTCAGCGGAGCAACACGAACCTCCAAGCATTAATAATGAAGCATGTACGAAATACCCGTACAGGCTACAACTCTCGGTGTGTTATACTAGCACGATTGAGCATACATCTCTCGGTGTGTTATACTAGCCCGATTGAGCATGTTTGAATCTGGACTGTCCATATCAGTCCCAGAAACGATCACGACCATCCAACTTCACCAGCATGATTGGGTGGCTTAGATTGAATCCATGGCCCCAAGCAGGTATTGGAATATTCACTACCGACCCAACGCGGGCCCCGCATGGTCGGCCTCCCCAAAAGGGTGGTATAGCTTGCCAAATCGTCCAAGCCAAAGCAGTATGGACGAAAAACCCTAAATTAGGGTTTGCGGCACATTACATGTGTCACAAAACAATCTCAACCATCCATCTTCGCAGGCATAGATGGAGGGTGTAGATGTAGATTCAAAGGGCCCAGAGCATGTCAACACAAACACCGTGGCCCGCCTACATACATGACCGATCGGTCAGGACCAACTATAGTTGGTCGTTCCAGTTCGTGCGCCCAAACAAGGCATGACGCACGGCCGGTGAAACCCTAATTAGGGTTTGAACATCACGAGCGTCTATTTTCTCCTGCACGAATGAAGGGTCCAGGATTAAACTAAGCAGGTTCGGTGCGTATCAACATGACCACCGTGGGCCCATCTATCTCCAAACCAGATCGGCCAAGGCATATCATGCAAGTTTTCCTCGATTCGCACGCCCGAACTAGGCATGGTCACACCTCCGGATTGCAAACTAATCTCGACCACTCAACTTTGCCGGACAAATTGAGTGGCTTAGATCACGATTCTATGGGATATTAAGGTATGGACGTGTACAACAGCTCGCCGTCTGTATACCAGACTAATCAGCCAAGACCGACCAACCTTGGTCGTCTTGAAACGCGCGCCCGAAGTTGGCATGATGCGCGGCTTTTGCAGCACCAGATTTCTGTTGCAAACTAATCTCGACCACTCAACTTCGCCGGACAAATTGAGTGGCCCAGATCACACTTTCACGAGAAAATGAGGTATGTGCGCCTACACCGTCATGTCGTCTACACACATGCACGATCAGCCCTGCCAAAATTATATCCCAAGCTTGGATTCGACCAAGCTGAAGAGTGATGCTTGCGCACCTCTTCAAAAACCCTAATTCCACCAACGGTCGCAGATGAGTGTCTCAAAGATCATCTCGTCCGTTCAACTTCACCGACTTGGTTATACAACCCTGGTCAGGAGTTAATTGGTCAGTGAGGCGTCATGGTGATCACCACCCGTCACTCTACCACTCCATGTGATCGGCCATGGGAGGACTTGCTTGCGCAACCTCCAAACCATCACATGAAGTAGGATGTACATGAGGCCATTTTGAGATGCTCAAACAACGATGCTTCATACATGCTGAATATACTCAATGCAGTACCTGCATAGAATACACACGATACTTCACAAGTATCGACTTCCTAAATAACTTAGTTATTTAATCTAGAATTACATGCTACTTTCTGTGGGTCCCGATCCACACACTCGAGACATCAATCATGTCACAACCGGGGGATACATACGGGGTATTGGTATGGCGGTTTACGGCGTGCGCGCACAACGCGCCATCACAAGAACGTGTCGGGAAGTCATGGACGGTTAGTGATGATGGGAGAAGTGGGCAAGAGCGGTCATGTGACACCAACACACAACTCCACTACTCCATCACTCTACTTTCTCCACTTCCCACGAGATACGAGGGTTAGGCTTAAAGACTTGTATAAATAGGTCCTCCTCCCTATTTTTCAAGAAGGAACAAGGCAAGTCAAGACAACGAGAGGCAAGTGTTGATACAATCGTATTCAAACACCGGAATCGATAGCTTACATCCTGCAAGCCGGTTCAGCCTTTCTCGATACAAGTCATACATAGCCAACACCTTCACAATCTCAACACCTTCTTCGCTTCCCTCCCTAAGATCAACCCCATCTCCTTCACTTTGTGACCGAAACAAGTCCTGAACGGCCATTTCTTGGTTTAGGTCGGATTTGCACATATTGATTTCTCGAATCTACAAGCACTCCGTGCAGCCGCATTTGTTTAAGGTTTAGACTCATTTCTCATCCATACACCCCAAATTACCAAAATCGGCGAGAAATAGTTTTCACCCATAAACAATTGGTGACCACGGGGAGGTTGATCTCTCGGTTGTAAAAAATTGAATTCTCAATTTTTCGGTTTTCATCTCGCGATGTATCCTCACCCAGAAACCACAGGTGGTTCAGATATCATGGGAAGTGTAGCTAGAATGCTGGAGGATGTCTTGGCAAATCAAGCCGGTATCGCTAGAAGACATAGCGAAACATTCCGCCTTTTGAATGATATAACAACACAATTACAAGAAGGGTCGGCAGGCATCTACTCAGACAGTACAAGAAACACTGAATCCTTATCCAGGAGTCACACCTTTACCAGTGGAGATGCAGAAAGAGCGCATAATCACAGGGGACTCAGGAGAGATGAACAACATGGTCCGGCCCGACAACGAAGACTCGAGGCAACTCCACGAGAGGAAAAGACTTGTCCGGGGTGCCACAACGTCTCGTCGGATAAAGAAAGGGAGCACGCATCTTACGGAGCCTCGCTAGAAGATTTATATCTCAAGACTCTTGTCGAAGCTCTAAGACTGTCCAATCCGCATCGACCTTTCAACCAAGTGAAGAAATGCTTGAGGAAGGAGAGATCAATCAAGGAACACGTGAGTACATATGATGGGAGCGTTCAATTCGATCACTCAGCAGTGATATTACGACACCTTCCACACCCCGTCACCCAGGCAAGCGATCCGCGGATATGATGGCACTCACAAGTCTTCCAACTTCATCTCCGAAACGGGCTCCACATCGAAGCCATCTAGAGACACCACAACGCCCACGAACGCAGGAAAAGCTAGACTCGAAGTACCTACACTTTCCGTTCCCAATGCAAAAGATTTTGGAGTTGCTGGAGGCGTGGGTACGAAATAGAGAGGTGGAGCTACATCCTGTATGGCGTCCACCAACTGATCAAGAAGTAATGGACCCGAGGTATTGTCATTTCCACCGGTTCCTTCACCACCCTACCAGTGAATGAAACGCTTTGAAACACATTGTTCGAAGAAGCTTAATTCAGAGGGATAACTTTCCTTCTCTGAGATATTAATGCGGACGATTTCCTTAGAGAGGCTACTTCGGTTTGATATAAGTGAGGCTTCAAAAACAAGTAAGTTCTATTCAACAATTTTACAAGAAAGATAGTTTTAGAATTCACTGGGGACTTGGCATCCCGCACATGGAGAAAGAGGCTCAATGATCAAACAACATGTTTGTTTCCCTTTTACGCGATATTTGCAATTTCATATGATATGTGCAATCATTCATGACCAAGATGCAAATTCCATTTAAAATAATCTCTTTCAGAAAAGTCGTTCACAAAACTATCTCAAAATAAACCAATTCAATTACCTATTAATTCAAAACCGGAAGTCAAATTATGAAAGGAAATCCTCACTATCACTCAAAAAGAAAAGCATCTAAAAGAAAAGACAAGTAGGTAGCACGAATCCTTCAAGGAAAGTCCTTCAGCAGCAACTCGTCCTTCTGGGCAAGAGAGACTTTCATCCTTTGAAGTACAGCCTGCTTCAGCTTCAACTCCTTAGACAACTTTTCGACCTCTTCTTCCCCGGGCGAGTAACACGATGCGAAGGGACTTCATCTTGTAATTTCGGAGCTCCCGAATCTCGGAGAACCCTTTGAAGAACCAAGGAGCATTGAAGTCGTACCGCACAAACACATCTCGATGGCACTTCCAGTCTTCAATCATCTCCTCGTAAAACTGTTCGACCGGTCGTGACGCTCATCCCATGGATAGAAAATAAAGCTTCCTGGACGCGGTTGACCAATGCAAGACGACTTTTGAGCTTCGTGGTGGTAGCAATGTGGCCTTGCTTCTCCTATATCGCCGTGTACAACCCTTCGAACTGAGATGGCACGCTGAATCCTCCAACCAACACATGACCTGGATAAGGGACAGTAAAGGGAGGATCGAACAAAGACCCAGGCTGCATTACCAATACTTCACCAATTATAGGAGCCTTGTCAGTTGCGGGAGGCCTTTGGGTAAGAAGTCACCACGACAGCTTTATTGATTGGAACACTGCTCAAACGTTCTTCAAGGGGAGCCACCTCAACAATAGCGGATGTTGCCTCTCTTACATTCCTCCCGATGTCTACTTCACTCTGGGTGCTAATTTCCATTATGGCCCCATCAACAAGATCACATAGGGAGGCACCTTGTCCAACCGAGCTTGCGTCATTGATCGCGGTCGTAAGCGTCAAAAATAATTTCACTTTCTTACTCACTAAATTTAAATGAAGTACAAGGTAAGGAAGAGTTCGTATCCACAGAGAGGCAATTGTTGTTATGCAATTTTCAGTTTCTAAGGTAACCAAGGGGGGATGTTTGTTGTTTTAACGAAATACTAAAGTAAAAATAAAATAAAGCAAGGCAAATAATTGGAATAATCAATAAGGAGAAGATATTGGTCACGGGATAGTATCATTCACAAACATGTATTTTCATCAATGATTAGAATTGGTATTTTAATCTCTCATCTACTAATAGTCCTAGGATACCTTGATCTCAAGAATAACCCCCTAATTCACTGATTTCATCACAACCACATTAAAAGATTCATATGTGAATTCTTCCTAGAAAGCAACCTAAAGTGTAAAAGCACAATTAGATTTAACTCCCTAAAAGCAATAAGTTCTATGGAATAAGACTAATCAATGCAAACGAATGTGTAAAAGCACTAAACGTTTTAACAAAAGTTATGATTCACTTGTGACTAGTAGGATATATCACTACAAGCACTACCCACAATTATGCTACTTAGAATCAGGGATAAACAACTTTTTCGTATTGAAAACCCTAATATAGCTCTAGAGATGAATGTAAACCGGATTGATTAGGACTCAACCAAACAAACTATCAAATCATATAACACTATTAATTGTGAATCACAAACAATAAAATATTGAGACAAAACTAATTCATTGAATCAAATAACATGTTGGAAATCAACTTTTATCCCATAACCAATAATATGTTTAGCTACTCATAGCTATGGAGTTCATCATAATAATACTAATTGAAAAGAAGAAGATGAACAAAAGCAAACCCTAGAAGCGTAAACAAAACCGGCTCTCCAAAAATTCCAAGAAAAATATGTGATCAAAAGTTGTAGAAGACTTTTCCTTTTTATAGCTTTTCTCCAACTTCTAAAATTAGGTCTTCATAGCCCAAAGTCCAAGTGGTCCACCAAGCCCATGTATGTGCAAATACCCATGTGAAAATATGACCCAAAATAGGTCGCTGGAAATCGGTATTGTGGCGGAAATTGGCGGGAAGAGTCGTGGGAAAGCATCTCGTGTGACTGCAAAGTCCGCCTTGGCCACCGGTCAACGGGTCAACTCGGTCAACTCGGTCCAAATCACCGAGTCAAATCGGGTCGAGGTGAGTCAGGCGGGTCAACTCGGTTCAAGCACCGAGTTATGCCGAGTCAGCTGATTCAAATCAGAGTCAGCATCTTCTGTCAGACCTGAGTCAGTGAATCAGAGCTGAATGGACTGACAACCCTTTGCACAGCCTGAACTTGTACAGCACAATCATTGTGCTTCACAGTTCCTTGGCCAGCCATCTTGGATGTGCATATATCTCTCATTCACAACTGCAATACACAACTCATCCTACCAGAACCTTTCCATTCAATCCAGCCTTAGCACCTGACTATCACTAGCCTCAAATCATCAATCAATTCACAGCATTTCAAGTTCATTCCTTGCCACACTTGAGCTTCACTTTCTCATTGAGTTCCACCAAATATCCCTTCACCAAAGCATTCAAATGTACTACCACTGCCTACTTCAACTCTAGCATTGCTCTTTCATACTCTGCAAAGCATATTTCATCATCATTCCGCTTCAGTTCCTGCGACACCAATCACCTCCAGCTGCATCATTTCATCTCAATCATATCACCCTGTCTGTTTAGCTCAATTCCATTGCACCAATACCAGCAACTGAGAGCACCAACATACTCTCCATTTAAAGTTCAAGACACAGCTCAGTTCCAAATGCTCATCACTTCAGTCACCGCAACAAATAACACCATTACCTGCATCTCTTTAACCTTGTTCCTGCATTGCAACAGATGCACACCACCAACAACACCAGACCTCCTGCAATTAGCCTCCGCAGCTTCGCTTCATGCACAGAACCAACCCTGCAATTCAATTTCAACCTGCAATTGCGCATCAAGCTGTGCAACACCCAGAACCTGACTTGACTGCAACCTTCAGCATCTTACTTCCTCGTTTTTCTGAGTTTCTTGTCCTTGCCTAACTCTCCTATTACAGTATGTATCTTCATCAGCAAATGGTAGAAAAACATCAAACCTTGGCCAGTGACTGCAACTGAGTCTTCTCAAATAACTCCATCTCGTCGGCCAACCACTAAATCATCACCACAGACCACCATTGCCAAGCCCAATTCTTCTTTGTTCACAGCTCAGCTCATACAGCAACAACAAGTCCCAGGAACCCAGCTCAGCCAACTACCACCAGTCTTCACTGCCAATTTTCTGTTTCCCTGTAAGCCTAATTCATTTCACACCCTCGCCAGAACCCCAACCGCAATCTCTGCACAATCTATTCCATTGCACCAGTCCTTAACTGCAATACCGTCTGAAACTGCATTCTTGGCCCTATATGTTTCAGCTCAATACCACTTCTTGTGCACCAGCAGATCCATCTTCAATCTCGATTCTCTCTCAGCTCGACACTTGAGACCACCACCATTCTTCTCTGGCTGATTTCTTGCGGCATAAACCCCATCTGTTCCTTCACCTAGCACTTGCACTTCCTGTAATCTTCACTAGAGCAGCACCTCCAATTGCAACAACATCTCAGTTCTTCTCCATTTCAATTACAGAACTGAAGCAAACCCTAATTTATCCTTTGTAAGCAAACCACTGATGACCACAAATTCACTCCAAACTCGAATCCGAGTTGAACCCATCTTCTCTTCATTTCCTTGGTTGAACATCGATCTGCCTTCATTAATTCATGGCATCTCGGTTCTTCTTCCTAGCCATCTCAGTTCCATACAGATTTAACCTGTTCCCTTCTCTAAATTGATAACAGGAGCAACTCCAATTTGAAATCATCAGAACCCATTTCTTCTTTGGATCTCATTTTTCTTCAACCTCCATTAAATCACCAAAACCCATTTACTCTTTAATTTGTCACCAATTCTCTTTAACTTTCTTCACCATCTTCCATCTCCTCTTCTTAGTCTGGAATTTGTCTTCTGAATTCGACCTCATCCCCATGAACATCAACAAACCTAAATCGACAGCAGCAGATAAATGGAAAAAGGGGAAAGAGAAGATTTGGCGAAGCTGATTTCTTGTCGAGCTAACTAGGTCAAAATGAATGGGATGGCTATCAACACCCAAGGGTGCTTTTAGCACTTCTCTTTTAACCAAAATCTGGCTACCCCTTAACATGTGGCTGGGTTCCGGCTAGTGTTCCTCCGAATAGAGTTGCCCCTTAACCTTGGCTTAGCTCCCAATAGCATGTGAAATGACAATTACACATTTTTGACTCAATTTGAATGATTTCCGCTTATTTTCCTCCGTGCGACTCCAGAGTACCTAATAACTCTAAAAACACACGTAAAGTACATAATTCACAAGAAAAATAGCAAAGAAAGCGTAACTACTAAATAGTAAATTAGGTGTTTTAGACACCTATCAGATTCCACCACACTTAGACTTTGCTAGTCCTCGAGCAAATCAAACAAAACAATTATAAAGAATACATACAACTCCGTGTCGTCGAGGCTACGGTTACTCTTAGCATGAATAACAGGCCTTTGAACCCCTAGGTGCCCCTAGTGGACGAGTTATAGTCTCGTGAGGGTTTACTAGAGATATACCCACAAAACCTACTTTTCCAACTTACTAGTTCTCCGAAATGATAGCATCCAATGCGCTAAGAAGACATGAGATTCTGCACACTATTCATAAGAAGTTAGACACATAAATGAACACAATCTCATCCTTAAAAGTTGAGAGAGAAATAACCATCCCTTCTCGACAAAAATTCGGGTTTGGAGTGATCGAAAGTCTCGACTCTGCCTCACAAGAAAGGGTTTTATGATATTGCGCTCAATAATAAACAGCTCTTTATGGGTCACACATGTGTCCAGGTAGGAATAAAGAGAGAATCCTGCGACACGTTGAATGGTAGGAAGGCAAAACCCTCCGAATGTTTTGAAAACCCACATCTTTTATAATTTTTGAAAACCCATTTTTCTGACGATCTCTACGAAAGGAAATCAACCACTTAACGAAGGTGGGAATATGCTTACTTACCTTGTTATCCGTTCGACGTGCATTTAGCACCACTCTCACAGCATCCATAAAAACGTCTTCGGTCTTCTATCGGTGTCTTCATCTTCGTCTTCGGTCTTCAACTCTTGATGATAACTCTTGAACTTCGTAGAATCTTGACAATGTAACTCTTTTCCTCAAATTCCTTGTCGCTTGAAACTCATTATAGATATTCCTTCTTCCCTTGGCTTTATTGGAAGAATACAAAACTAAAAACGAACTATACAAACCCAAATATTATTATTATTTTTTTTTTCTTTTTTTCTTCTTCTTTTTTTTTCTTTTTCTTTTTCTGTTTTTTTTTTATTTTATTATTATTTTTTTTTCTTTTGAAATAAAAAATAAAAAAATACAAAATAAAAACGAAATAAAACAATAAAACTAGTAATGAACCTAAGAAATTTTCTCTTGTCTTCTTTTTTTTTGTTCTTCTTTTTTTTTTCTAATTTTCGTTTTTTTTTATTTTTTTATTTTTTTTATTTTTTAAATTTTTTTGAGACAAGAGAAAGTAAAATACAAATAAGATAAAAATGTAAGTACAAAGGCCATGGTGTAAGTACTTTACCGCTTGATTCTTCACAACTTTTATGTCTTGATATCATAAACTTCTCGAACTCTCATCTTTGATAATTTTCACTCTTGTACAATAGTCTTCAACTTATAAAAATTCCGCTCCTTGTTTTGTTGCTTTACTTGAATCTGAAATATGCTCAATTTTGTACCGTTGCTTGTAAACCTCAAACATGTTCAACTTTCCTTCAAATTTGTGATGCTCCTCTTGTTGATGATGATGGTGTTTCTATGGACCTGTTGGTGTAGAGAGAGATAAGGTGGATGGTGCTAATCGCGAACAAGATTACAAGTGGTATGTAAGTTAGCAATTCGATGTCACCATCATGATTGATAAAAATAGCACTCAAGAGATCAAAATAGTGCTTCTATGGTGGGAGGTTGGACAGCTCACCATTCTGCCCGGAATTTACGTACGGTGACACACACTCAAAAGCACAAATTTAGACAGGTTCAAAGAATCAAGGTTGGTGCCTCACATTATGTAACTTGGGTAGTCTCCACTATAGGGGATCACCGCTCTAATACCGAATTTGATCTGCACCTTATTTGCCACCGGCATGGTTAAATCCAACTTTAACTCTCATACAATTAAGAAACCCGATCATGTTCTCTGTCATCTCTAAGTTCAGTCACTATTATGAGATTCTCGATGTAATCTTAGCGACATGTATACTATGTGACTCTAAACTAACCATAAGTTGGAGTTTTCTTATTCACTAGTGTACACAAAAGTTGAAAAATTGCAAAAAAAAGTACAACGCAAACCACTCCCCCACACTTAAACTTTACATTGTCCTCAATGTAAATTGAATCGTCCAAAGTAAGTCAAGGTGGGAAATTCTAACAAGAAATCAGAAAAAATAAAAAACAAGACACGAAAAAAAACTAAAAACAAGACAAGAAATAAATACAAGACAAGAAATATTCATCCTTTGTGCCTCCCAATTAGTGCTTGGTTTAAAGTCGTCAGCCCGACTATCTCCTTGCTTTCTAAGACTCCTCCAGAGGGAGCACATCCACAAAGTTAACTCCTTCCACCACTTCGGAAGTGAAATTCTCATATTATGGTTTCAACCGGTGCCCATTAACTTTAAGTTCTTTCCCTGTAGCTATGCTACGAATTTCCACTGCACCATGAGAAAACACATTAGTAACAATAAAAGGTCCGATCCATCGTGACCTTAATTTACCCGGAAATAAATGCAAGCGAGAATTAAACAAAAGCACTTTCTGCCCAATGCAAAATTGTTTCCTAGAAATCATGTTATCATGAAATTCTTTCGTCTTTTCCTTATAAATTCGCGAGCTTTCAAATGCATCATTGCGAAGCTCCTCTAGCTCTTGGAGTTGTAACTTCCTTTGATTTCCAGCCCCATCCATCTCCATGTTGCATTGTTTAATAGCCCAAAACGCCTTATGCTCAATTTCCACGGGTAAGTGACAAGGTTTACCATACACAAGCCTAAAAGGAGACATCCCAATAGGTGTTTTATATGCGGTTCTATACGCCCACAAAGCATCATTAAGTCGCATGCTCCAATCCTTCCTTGTTGGGTTCACCGTCTTTTCTAGAATAGATTTCACCTCCCGGTTAGACACCTCGGCTTGTCCATTGGTTTGGGGATGATAAGGTGTTGCAATCTTGTGCGACACATTGTACTTCGTCAACAAGCTTTGCAAAATCCTGTTTTTGAAGTGAGAACCCCCATCGCTAATTATGGCTCTTGGAATTCCAAACCTTGCAAAAATATGAGCTTGCACAAAATCTGAAACCACTTTAGAATCATTAGTTGGGGTGGCCTTAGCTTCCACCCATTTCGAGACATAATCAACCGCAAGTAAGATATAAAAATTCCCATGGGAGTTGACAAAAGGCCCCATAAAATCAATACCCCATACATCAAAAACTTCAATAAATTGAATAAAAGTTTGTGGCATTTGATTTCGGGCACCTAGATTGCCGGTTCTTTGGCACCTATCACAAGTTGTACAAAATATATGTGCATCCTTAAATAAAGTTGGCCAATAAAAACCACTTTCAAGTACCTTGTGAGCGGTTCTCTTACTCCCAAAATGTCCTCCGCAAGCATAAGAGTGACAAAAAGACAAGATAGAATTAAATTGATTCGGGAACGCACCTTCGTATTACTTGGTCACTACCATGTTTCCACAAGTATGGATCATCCCATATGTATTGGTTACCTAACCTCTTAAGTTTGTCCCTCTCAAAGACGAGACAAGTTCTTTGGGATTTGTTTAGAAACTAAGTAATTGACAATATCGGCATACCATGGTTCTCCAAAGGCAATTGAGAATAGTTGCTCATCCGGGAAACTTTCACGCAACGGGATAGTCTCCTTGTCCACAGAAAGTCGGCTCAAGTGATCCGCAACGGTGTTCTCAATCCCTTTCTTGTCCTTGATTTCAATATCAAACTCTTGCAAGAGTAAAATCCACCGTATGAGCCTCGGTTTCGCCTCTTTCTTTGTAAGCAAGTACTTAAGCGCTGCATGATCAGAAAAGACAACAACTTTTGTACCAATTAGATAAGAGCGAAACTTTTCTAAAGCAAAAACAATAGCTAATAACTCTTTTTCAGTGGTTGTGTAGTTTTGTTGAGCCTCATTTAACGTTCTAGAAACATAATAAATAGCATGAGGAAACTTCCCCACACGTTTCCCAAGCACCGCACCAACCGCATAGTCACTTGCATCACAAATGAGCTCAAAAGGCTTACTCCAATCCGGTGGTTTAATGATAGGGGCTGAAATCAAAAGTTCTTTCAAACGATTGAATGCCACCACACATTTTTCATCAAAGTTAAAAACCACATCTTTTTGCAATAAGTTACAAAGTGGTGATGCTATCTTGGAAAAGTCCTTGATGAATCTACGATAGAAACCTGCATGACCAAGAAAAGAACGTATCTCCCTCACCGTAGTGGGAGGGGTTAGAGCACGAATAAGGTCTATCTTAGATTTATCGACTTCCAAGCCTTTAGAAGATATTATATGGCCTAAAACTATGCCATGAGTTACCATGAAATGGCACTTCTCCCAATTTAGCACAAGATTTGTTTCAACACATCGTTCAAGGATTAGAGACAAGTTGTTCAAGCAAAGGTCAAATGAATCACCAAAGACACTAAAGTCATCCATGAACACTTCAATTATGTTTTCAACATATTCCGAAAAGATACTTACCATACACCTTTGAAAAGTAGCTGGAGCATTGCATAAGCCAAAAGGCATCCTTCTATAAGCAAAAGTACCGAAAGGACAAGTGAAAGTGGTTTTCTCTTGGTCCTCGGCGCTATCACAATCTCGATTATAACCCGAATAGCCATCAAGAAAGCAATAATAAGAGTGTCCAGCTAAACGTTCAAGCATTTGATCAATAAAAGGCAATGGAAAATGATCTTTCCTAGTGGTGGCATTCAATTTTCTATAATCAATACAAACCCTCCAACCGGTTTGCACACGAGTTGGGACAAGTTCATTCTTATCATTCTCCACCACTGTCACACCTGATTTCTTTGGTACTACTTGTACCGGGCTTACCCACTTGCTATCGGATATGGGGTAGATAACACCCACTTCCAAAAGCTTGAGTATCTCCTTTTTCATAACTTCCATCATGGGAGGATTCAAACGACGTTGCGCTTCCCTGGTAGGCTTTGCATCATCCTCCAAACGAATTTTGTGCATACAAACGGCAGGGCTTGTACCCTTGATATCGGCGATTGTCCATCCTATGGCCGTCTTGTACTTCCGTAGCACCCTTAGAAGTTTTTGCTCCTGTAAATCATTAAGCTCATTAGAAACAATCACAGGTAACTCTTCATTATCACCCAAGTACAAGTACTTTAGGTGGTCGGGAAGAGGTTTCAATTCTAACTTTGGAGATTTAACAATTGAAGGTACAAGCTTTTCATCTTTGCATGGTAAAGAAATAAAAGAGATATTATGAGTTTCCGGCATCCTTGGAGTGAATTAAGATCACCAAGGGCTTCCTTGACTTCATTACCACACTCTACACCATTATCCATGGATGTAGTTAACACGGTTTCCAAAGCATCATCACCGTTTAATTCAAACATTTGTTGTGCCAATGTATCCATAACATAAATGGAGAAACAAGAGTGGACATCACTAGGATATCTCATCGTCTCGAAAATGTTGAAACGTATTGTTTCTCCATCAAACTCTATAGTTAGCGTTCCCTTGTCCACATCAATAATGGTTTTCGCCGTTTTCATGAAGGGACGCCCAAGAAGCAATGGAAGAGACGAGTCCGGTGAACCTTCATCCATCTCTAACACACAAAAGTCAGCTGGAAATACAAGTTGATTAACCTGCACAAGAACATCCTCAACAATACCCATTGGGTAGACATTAGAGCGATCGGCTAATTGTAATACAATTTCAGCCTTTTTAAGAGGACCAAGATCAAGTGAATTATACATTGACGCAGGCATACCATTAAAGGATGCACCTAAATCCAACATAGCTTTGTTAAACGTTGTGTTCCCAATTGTGACGGGAATGTCAAAACTAAGGGATCCTTGCACTTAAGTGGGAGTTTGTGTTGTAAGATTGCCGAAGCATTCTCCCCACACTAAGCACTTTATTACCTTTGAGCCTTTGTTTATTGGTACACAAGTCCTTCAACACCTTTGCATACTTTGGTACTTGATTAATAGCATCAATGAGTGGTATGTTCACATGGATCTTTTTAAGAACGTCTAAAATCTCCTTTTCTAGTTCCGCCTTCTTAGAACTTGCAAATCTGCGAGGAAAAGGTAAAGGAGGAATATAAGTAGAAACCGGAGTTTTAGAGTTAGGAATAGGTACCTCAGAAGTTTGGGGAGAATCCTCATTTTCTCCTCCAAAACAGGTTCCTTTGGTGTTTCCACCTTGCCCGAATCAAGTAATTTCGGGTTGCACAAGTTGTGTACCACTTCTCAATGTAATAGCATTGACACCCTCTTTTGGGTTAATAGGTTGAGAAGGGAGTTTCCCACTATTTTGTGCCTTCAATTGGTTCAACTCAATAGCCATGGAGCCCATTTGTGTTTGCAACTCCTTGATAGCACTCTTAGTTTCTTGTTGACTCTCTTTAAACATGGTAGAAATACCTTGCATCATTGTTTGAAGCTTTGAATCAATATCGGAACCTTGATTTTGCATTGATTGTTGTGCTTGTGGTTGCTGAAATTGTTGTCTCGGCTGGAATTGTTGTTGTTGAGGTTGAAATCCACTTGAAAAGTTGAAGGTAGGTTGTTGAACCGCTCCTTGCTTGTTTCCATAGCTAAAATTGGGGTGATCTCTCCATCCCGGATTGTAAGTGTTTGAGTAGGGATCATACCGTCTTTGTTGATTTGGAAAGATCGCATTAGCTTGCTCGTCCTCATAAGTTTGAGAGGAACTTGGTATCACCGCGGCTGCAACTTGTTGCATCATTGCCGACATGTTACCCATTTGTTGACGAAGTTCCTCCACCTCGCTCACTTCATTCACCCTTCTTAGAATCACATCCGAACCACGACTCAAGAATTGTTGTGAGTTCGCTGCCATATTTTCAATTAACTCTCTAGCTTGTGCCACCGTCTTGCTAACTAGTGCACCACCACCCGCAGCGTCAATAAGATTCCTATCACTTGATTGGAGTCCTTCATAGAAGTATTGGATAATCATAGCGTCACTGAATTGATGGTGAGGGCATCTTGCCACCAATCTCTTGTATCGTTCCCAACATTCATATAAGGATTCTCCCACGTTTTGCTTCATCCAACAAATCTCCTTTCGAATTTGAGTAACCTTTGATGCAGGAAAATATTTCTCCAAAAAGAGTTTCTTCAACCCATTCCATGTTGTGACACTTCCGGGAGGTAAATAGTACAACCAATCCTTAGCACTATCCATTAAAGAGAAACGGAAAACTTTCAACATTGCACCATCCGCCTCAACATCCGCTGGGAAGCATGGCCATGACAATGGTGTGGAAGTCCATAAGATGTTTGTTTGGATCTTCATTCACCATGCCATGGAATTTTGGTAATTCTCTAAGTAACCCGGCTTTATCTCAAAAGTAGAGTTCGTTTGAATACACCCCTGTTGTGTATCAAGCCTATGAGAAGCCAAGTCCTTGAGTGAACGATTTGCATCACCCATTGCTTCTTCTTCTTCAACTTGTGGTTCGTCTACGATTGGAACCTCTTGTTCTCCTTCTATTTGTACTTCTCCTTCCACTTTTAACTCTAGATTTTTCTGTTGCGTCTTGACTTGGTTGGAGTATTGTGCCTCTTCGAGTAGCTATCCCGCACCTTGGATAATTCCAATCTTTAGAAGCCAGGGGATTAGGTACCTGAAAACAATTCTCCCAAACAAGTGAGAAACAAGACAAGAACCGAAAAGCAAAGATAAAAGCGAAATTGTAAAAAGAAACTAAAAACTTAATAACAAGCCGTATGCCTCCCGTAAGAATCGGCGCTAAAATTTGATCGCGGTCGTCAAGCGTCAAAAATAATTTCACTTTCTTACTCACTAAATTTAAATGAAGTACAAGGTAAGGAAGAGTTCGTATCCACAGAGAGGCAATTGTTGTTATGCAATTTTCAGTTTCTAAGGTAACCAAGGGGGGATGTTTGTTGTTTTAACGAAATACTAAAGTAAAAATAAAATAAAGCAAGGCAAATAATTGGAATAATCAATAAGGATAAGATATTGGTCACGGGATAGTATCATTCACAAACATGTATTTTCATCAATGATTAGAATTGGTATTTTAATCTCTCATCTACTAATAGTCCTAGGATACCTTGATCGCAAGAATAACCCGCTAATTCCCTGATTTCATCACAACCACATTAAAAGATGCATATGTGAATTCTTCTAGAAAGCAACCTAAAGTGTAAAAGCACAATTAGATTTACACTCCCTAAAAGCAATAAGTTCTATGGAATAAGACTAATCAATGCAAACGAATGTGTAAAAGCACTAAACGTTTTAACAAAAGTTATGATTCACTTGTGACTAGTAGGATATATCACTACAAGCACTACCCACAATTATGCTACGGAGAATCAGGGATAAACAACTTTTTCGTATTGAAAACCCTAATATAGCTCTAGAGATGAATGTAAACCGGATTGATTCCGGACTCAACCAAACAAACTATCAAATCATATAACACTATTAATTGTGAATCACAAACAATAAAATATTGAGACAAAAATAATTCATTGAATCAAATAACATGTTGGAAATCAACTTTTATCCCATAACCAATAATATGTTTAGCTACTCATAGCTATGGAGTTAATCATAATAATAATAATTGAAAAGAAGAAGATGAACAAAAGCAAACCCTAGAAGCGTAAACAAAACCGGCTCTCCAAAAATTCCAAGAAAAATATGTGATCAAAAGTTGTAGAAGACTTTTCCTTTTTATAGCTTTTCTCCAACTTCTAAAATTAGGTCTTCATAGCCCAAAGTCCAAGTGGTCCACCAAGCCCATGTATGTGCAAATACCCATGTGAAAATATGACCCAAAAGAGGTCGCCGGAAATCTGGTATTGTGGCCGGAAATTGGCCGGAAGAGTCGCCGGAAAGCATCTCAGGTGACCGGCAAAGTCCGCCCGGTCACCGGTCAACGGGTCAAGTCGGTCAACTCAGTCCAAATCACTGAGTCAAATCGGGTCGAGGTGAGTCAGGCGGGTCAACTCGGTTCAAGCACCGAGTTATGCCGAGTCAGCTGATTCAAATCAGAGTCAGCATAATCTGTCAGACCTGAGTCAGTGAGTCAGAGCTGAATGGACTGACAACCCTTTGCACAGCCTGAACTTGTACAGCACAATCATTGTGCTTCACAGCTCCTTGGCCAACCATCTTGGTGTGCATATATCTCCCATTCACAACCGCAATACACAACTCATCCTACGAGAACCTTGCCATTCAATCCGGCTTTAGCTTTTTGACTATCACCGACCTCAAATCATCAATCAATTCATGACATTTCAAGTTCATGCCTTGCCACACTTGAGCTTCACTTTCTCATTGAGTTCCACCAAATATCCCTTCACCAAAGCATTCAAATGTACCACCACCGCCCGCTTCAACTCTAGCATTTCTCTTTCATACTCGCAAAGCATATTTCATCATCATTCCGCCAGTTCTGCGACACCAATCACCTCCACTGCATCATTTCAGCTCAATCATATCACCCTCGTCATTTAGCTCAATTCCATTGCACCAATACCGACAAGAATCGAGAGCACCAACATACTCTCCATTTAAAGTTCAAGACACAACTTAGTTCCAAATGCTCATCACTTCAGTCATCGCAACAAATAACACCATTACCTGCATCTCTTTAACCTTGTTCCTGCATTACAACAGATGCACACCACCAACAACACCAGACCTCCTGCAATTAGCCTCTCCGCAGCCTTCGCTTCATGCACAAAACCAACCCTGCAATTGCGCATCAAGCTGTGCAACACCCAGAACCTGACTTGACTGCAACCTTCAGCATCTTACTTCCTCGTTTTTCTGAGTTACTTGTCCTTGCCTAACTCTCCTATTACAGTCTGTATCTTCATCAGCAAATGGTAGAAAAACATCGAACCTTGGCGATGGATGCAAATCGAGTCTTCTCAAATAACTCCATCTCGTCGGCCAACCAATAAATCATCACCACAGACCACCATTGCCAAGCCCCATTCTTCTTTGTTCACAACTCATCTCATACAGCAACAACAAGTCCCAGGAACCCAGCTCAGCCAACTACCACCAGTCTTCACTGCCAACTTTCTGTTTCCCTGTAAGCCTAATTCATTTCACACCCTGCCAGAACCCCAACTGCAATCTCTGCACAATCTATTCCATTGCACCAGTCCTTAACTGCAATACCGTCTGAAACTGCATTCTTGGCCCTATATGTTTCAGCTCAATACCACTTCTTGTGCACCAGCAGATCCATCTCCAATCTCGATTCTCTCTCAACTCGACACTTCAGACCACCACCATTCTTCTCTGGCTGATTTCCTGCGGCATAAACCCCATCTGTTTACTTCACCTAGCACTTGCACTTCTTGTAATTTTCACTAGAGCAGCACCTCCAATTGCAACAACATCTCAGTTCTTCTCCATTTCAATTACAGAACCGAAGCAAACCCTAATTTATCCTTTGTAACCAAACCACTGATGACCACAAATTCACTCCAAACTCGAATTCGAGTTGAACCCATATTCTCTTCGATCTGCCTCCATTAATTCATAGCATCTCGGTTCTTCTTCCTAGCCATCTCGGGTTCCATACTGATTTAACTTTGTTCCTTCTCTAAATTGATAATGAGAGCAACTCCAATTTGAAATCATCGAACCCATTTCTTCTTTGGATCTCATTTTTCTTCAACCTCCATTAAATCATCAGAACCCATTTACTCTTTAATTTGTCACCAATTCTCTTTAACTTTCTTCACCATCTTCCATCTCCTCTTCTTAGTCTGGAATTTGTCTTCTGAATTCGACCTCATCCCCATGAACATCAACAACCCTAAATCGACAGCAGCAGATAAATGGAAAAAGGGGAAAGAGAAGATTTGGCGAAGCTGATTTCTTCTCGAGCTAACTAGGTCAAAATGAATGGGATGGCTATCAACACCCAAGGGTGCTTTTAGCACTTCTATTTTAACCAAAATATGGCTACCCCTTAACATGTGGCTGGGTTCCGGCTAGTGTTCCTCCGAATAGAGTTGCCCCTTAACCTTGGCTTAGCTCCCAATAGCATGTGAAATGACAATTACACATTTTTGACTCAATTTGAATGATTTCCGCTTATTTTCCTCCGTGCGACTCCAGAGTACCTAATAACTCCAAAAACACACGTAAAGTACATAATTCACAAGAAAAATAGCAAAGAAAGCGTAACTACTAAATAGTAAATTAGGTGTTTTAGACACCTATCAGTCATCTCTATCATTGTCTGGAAAAGGAGCGGTTTCACCAGACTTATCAAAGATAAAGATCGGTGTTACTGGACACGAGGATCGGTGTTACGGACTTCTTAGCATGAGGATCGGTGTCGCTGATTTCTCACATGAAGGCCAACGTTACCATACTTCTCGTTTCGAATGCGCGCCAACCTTGTGAAAACATTCTCTTTTGGAATTCCCCGATTTCAAGCAAGGATCACTCTTAGAAGAATTTACTACGGAGAAATGAAGAAATCGACGAAAGAGATTTAAATACCGCATATTGGAGGAATTGAGGATCACCGAATCACATGCCTGCCTTTTAGATCTCTCTCCTGCTTGGGGACTGCAATCCGTTTGCCTGGGAGTGGCTTCAACCGGAAATGCTTCTTCAAAACGTCAGAAGATGGATCACCACGGGAATCTGTCACAACATCCTCCGAGAATTCTGGAAAGCCAACGATTTGCTTCCTCCAAAATTCCTTATACTACCGGTTACCACTGGTTTCTCCCAATAGGCGAGGAAGGGAAGACTCTGCGGTGCAAGAACACGTCGGCATTAAAAATACACGGATAAGTTCTTTGAGCCTCCGACGGACGTATAAATGGAACACCCTGGTCAAATCCCATTTGACGAGCAGCCTCGTCCAATGTTGACGGAGTCACAATAAATGCTTCGTTGAATAGAGATGGGATATATCCGGAATGCGGTGTGCGAGATAAATAAGTTCTCCAAATTTCATAGTCTTGACATCGGTATGCAACACAACATCAGGACCGTCAGAAGCAATAGCAAAAGTCTTCGGCTGAACAATGGAAGAGTGGATCGACCCCCATGGACAGAAATTTACAGAAGACACATTATCAAAGATGTCCAAGAGTTTCGCACCGGTTCTAGGACGCCTCCTATGCCAACAGAGTATTCTCGATCCACCATACAAACTGTTGAGCGAAGTTGCAGGAACAGGAGCATAACTTTTGAAATGTTCCCACAAAAATTCCTGAAGAAAAGCGAAGTGGACGTACGACTCCACCTTCTTGTACCCGTTGGAAACATGCATGTCCATTGCTAAGGCGTCCAGATGAGAATACAACGATCCAAGGAACAAGGAACCTAAGGGAAGAACTTCACCTTTTGCTAGCTTTATAGCAATCCTAACCAGGACACCTCTTATGGTCTTGTTTCCAGAACCGTCGTCAAATATATCTCTGGATATCCACAAAGACAGGAATGCAATCACGCTGAGCTCGTTTTCCAACTCCTGATCCGGTTCTGGATCTGCAGAAGACCACTCCGATACCCACCAGGTGTAAAATAATCTTGTATCTTTTTTCTCCTCCTTGTCCAGATCGTCGATCCGCCACCTTTTGGAGTATAGCGTCATAATCACGTTATTCCGTGTCGAAAGCTCGTAATAAAAACTCCAATGACATGATCGGGTTTCATCAATGCAGCTACGCTTTCCAAAGTAATAGTCATCTCTCCCCATCTAAATATGGTTGTATGAGTAGAAGGGCGCCACCGAGAAATGAAAGTAATCAAGCCTGCAGCATCTTACTTAATTTCAAGAGTAGCAGATGCCATGATTGCATTGAGGATTTGCGCTTTGGTCAAATTAGCTTTAACATGCTTATTATTCAACATACGTCTCATCCACCCTTCATAAGAACCCAACGGAGTATGACAAATCTTGAAGTCGATAGGAGAAGGAGGATATTCATTTCTTCGAAGACAGAACCTCATCACAAGTGCCGAGAAGAAGAAGATGGATCAACTTCCATATTTTCTGAACCGGAGAGCAGGACTATCTTATGAGAGGGATGTTTCCTAATGTTTGGAAAAGGCAAGGTGAACAACTCATCAGCAATGTTCGGCATATTTTTGAAGCTGTCAACACTTCCTGACTTAGCACCAGCATTATCTCCAGAAGACATTTTCTTCATTCTACAATAAAAGGCAGGAGTCAGTACTTGTATAAAAACGCGCGAGACGTGTAGTCACACACGACAGAACACACATTCATGTGGAATACACAAGGCCGGGATTGGATCCAAACACCGGTATTGATCAAGTTACAAGTTCGGTATTGATCAAGTTTCAAGTCCGGTATCGCTCAAAGTTTCAAGTCTGGTATTTCTCAAGTTTCAAGTCTGGTATTTCTCAAGTTTCAAGTCCGGTGTTGGTCAAGGGAACAAGGCTGGTATGAAGGCGACATTCAGTTAGGCATACACGGTATGGGGCCCACGTTCAATCGAGCATATATGGCGGGACCATATTTATTTGCACAACACGGTTCTCTTATGTTCATGGGAATCATGTTCACGAAATTCAAGCCGAATTTCTTTCCAATCTACAACCTCAGAAGCTAGTTTTTGCATGCAACAATGAAAAGGGAAGCAGGACACAACATATTCATGGATTCACGGCTTGTTTTACTAAGCAATCCTAGAAAATATTGGCGTATCAATCTCGGTGGAAGAACTAAGCATAATACATATCTTGTAAAAGGTGTTTACCTAGCAAACTAGGGTTTTACCTTAAAAAAAAAAAAAAAAAAAAAACGCTTAACTTGCTGCGGACGGACGGCAACGGCGAGCTCCGGCGGCGGTCGGAGACGGAAGTGGAGATCACGAACGGGAGATGGCCGAACAACAAAAAAAAATGTGTGTGAAGAAAAAGAAAAGGGTCGGTCCCTTTTATAGACAAAAATTCGGAAGAATCCCAATAGAACAAGGATTCCTCTTTTGATTGGATTCCTCTTTTGCTTGGATTCCTCTTTTGATTCAAACACGCAAGGAAGGAAACCGGTCCCACCAAAGGATTCCGTGCTTGCACAACGGCGTTTACATGGACAACTGCTAGCGGTCGGTCAAAATTCCTCCAAGTAAATTTTCTTTATCTTGTCTTCGTCACCATCTCATGCGTACCCCACAATAGCGCAACCATTATGCGCTAGGCAGGGGACTTAATGTTGATAGTGGATTTTCATTTAAGGCTAAAATTGTAAAGGCCAAAATTATGCGCTAACATCTTGCAAAAGATAAAGCCATTAATAAGTGATGAATACTTCTTCACGTTACTAATTCACCTAGAATGGAGCATGTGGCAACAATCCTAGTATTCTGTGAATTAAATACACGAAATTCATCCAGGTTAGAGCATGTGGCAACAATACCATATACCCTGTGAATTTACTGACATTCTTAATTAATGCATAACTTGACCTTGTATTTCGTACTCTTCTCTAAGTGCGGCATGACGACCGAGTGTTGTTCTAAGCGGGAGCAACACGAACCTCCAAGCATTAATATGAAGCATGTACGAAATACCCATACAGGCTACAACTCTCGGTGTGTTATACTAGCCCGATTGAGCATACATCTCTCGGTGTGTTATACTAGCCCGATTGAGCATGTTTGAATCTGGACTGTCCATATCAGTCTCAGAAACGATCACGACCATCCAACTTCACCAGCATGATTGGATGGCTTAGATTGAATCCATGACCCCAAGCGGGTATTGGAATATTCACTACTGACCCAACGCTGGCCCCGCATGGTCGGCCTCCCCAAAAGGTTGGCATAGCTTGCCAAACCGTCCAAGCCAAAAGCATATGGACGAAAAACCCTAAATTAGGGTTTGCGGCACATTACATGTGTCGCAAAGCAGTCTCAACCATCCATCTTCGCGAGGCATAGATGGAGGGTGTAGATGTAGATTCAAAGGGCCCGAGCATGTCAACACAAACATCGTGGGCCGCCTACATACATGATCCGATCGGTTAGGACCAACTATAGTTGGTCATTCCGTTCGTGCGCCCAAACAAGGCATGCCGCACGGCGGTGAAACCCTAATTAGGGTTTGAACATCACGACGTCCATTTTTCTCCTGCACGAATGAAGGGTCCGAGATTAGACTAAGCGAGGTTCGGTGCATATCAACATGACCACCGTGGGCCCATCTATCTCCACACCCGATCGGCCAAGGCATATCATGCCTGGTTGCCTCGATTCGCACGCTCGAACTAGGCATGGTCACACCTCCCGATTGCAAACTAATCTCGACCACTCAACTTTGCCGGACAAATTGAGTGGCTTAGATCACGTTTCTATGGGATATTAAGGTATGGACGTGTACACCAGCTCGCCGTCTGTATACAACACTAATCGACCAAGACCGACCAAGCTTGGTTGTCTTGAAATGCGCGCCCGAAGTTGGCATGGTGCGCGGCTTTTGCAGCACTAGATTTCTGTTGCAAATTGATCTCGACCACTCAACTTCGTAGGACAAATTGAGTGGCCCGGATCACACTTTCACGAGACAATGAGGTATGGGCGCCTACACCGTCATGTCGTCTACACACATGTACGATCGGCCCCGCTAAAATTATATCCCAAGCTTGGATTCGACCAAGCTGAAGAGTGATGCTTGCGCACCTCTTCAAAAACCCTAATTCCACCAACGGTCGCATATGAGTGTCTCAAAGATCATCTCGTCCGTCTAACTTCACCGGCTTGGTTATACAACCCTGGTCAGGAGTTAATTGGTCAGTAAGGCGTCATGGTGATCACCACCCGTTACTCTACCACACCATGTGATCGGCCAAGGAGGACTTGCTTGCGCAACCTCGCAAACCATCACATGAAGTAGGTGGACATGAGGCTATTTGAGACGCTCAAACAGCGATGCTTCATACATGTTGAATATACTCGATGCAGTACCTGCATAGAATACACACGATACTTCACAAGTATCAACTTCCTAAATAACTTAGTTATTTAATCTAGCATTACATGCTACTTTCTGTGGGTCCCACGATCCACACACTCGAGACATCAATCATGTCACAAATCGGAGGATACATCTTGGGGTATTGGTCGGCGGTTTACAGCGTGCGGCGCACAACGCGCCATCACAAGAACATGTCGAGGAAGTCATGGACGGTTAGTGATGATGGGAGAAGTGGGCAAGACGGGTCGTGTGACACCAACACACAACTCCACTACTCCATCACTCCACTTTCTCCACTTCCCACGAGATATGAGGGTTAGGCTTAAAGACTTGTATAAATAGGTTCTCCTCCTATTTTCCAAACAAGGCAAGTCAAGACAACGAGAGGCAAGTGTTGATACAATCGTATTCAAACACCGAATCGATAGCTTACATCCTGTAAGCCGATTCGCCTTTCGATACAAGTCATACATAGCCAACACCTTCACAATCTCAACACCTTCTTCGCTTCCTCCCTAAGATCAACCCCATATCATTCACTTTGTGACCGAAACAAGTCTGGAACGGCCATTTCTTGGCTTAGGCCGGATTTGCACAGATTAATTTCTCGAATCTACAAGCACTCCCGTGCAGCGCATTTGTTTAAGGTTTAGACTCATTTCTCATCCACACACCCCAAATTACCAAAACCGACAAGAAAAAGTTTTCACCCATAAACACCAAGTGTATTCTATAATGGTCTCTCATACATAAACATGAGTTACCGGATTTAAGGGTCCAATGACGACGGATTATATGACTAGGAATAGCTATGACACATGATTTATGTACATGAATCATGTGTACCAAACTAGGGATAGCTCTGACACATGATTTATGTACATGAATCATGTTTACCAAACTAGAAATAGCTCTGACACATGATTTATGTATATCCTAGTTCGCAACGGGAAGGAATCGAGCCTGAGACGTCCAACTCCCTCTACAGTCCATCTAACCACAGTTCGAACGTGTTGATTTTTGACTGATGTTTTGGGGTAAAACCTGATTATGCTGGTTTTAGTAAATTTGGGTGTGCCGCCGAGAAACGAATCTAAACCCTAAACAAATGCACTGCACGGTAGTACTTTAGATTCGAGAGATCAATCTGTACAATTCTCGCCTAAACCAGAAATGGCTAGTTCAGCACTTGCTTCGAGCACAAAGTAAAGGAGAATGGTTGATCTTAGGGAGGAAAACGAAGAAGGTGTTGAGATAAAAATGTTGAATTTCGAGGGTGTGGCTGTTTTATGACTTGTATCGAATTTGGAACTAGCTTGGAATGTAAGCTATCGGTTCTTGGTGTTTTTCTGGATAATTGTGTTGTTGTTAACCAAAACTCTGTTGTTGGTCGAAAGAGGTTGAAAACCTATTTATACAAGTCATTGAGCACCCCTGATCTCGTAGGACGTGGAGATAGTTAAGTAGTGGAGAAGTGAGGTTATGTAGAAGTGGTTTACCATCACGTTCCCATTGTGAGGGAAAACGGGTCAGCCTTACACCCACTATTCTCTTCTCGCTATTTAACCGTCTCGCTCTTTCCTTACACTTTCTTGTAATGGGCGCGTTGCACGCCGCACGCCGTATTTATGCGACCAATACCCCGATGAGTATCCCCCGTTTGTGACATGTTTGATGTCTCGAGTGTTTTGTGGAAAAATGTGCAAACGATTCTTTGAGTGGGTCTAATGTACAAAACCTAGTTATTCTGACCAATCGCACGCAAGCTAGGCGACATAATGGCATAGTGGCGCCTGCATAGTGGTATAATGGCATAGTGGCGCCTGTCAGTGGCTAAGTGGCGAGGTGGCACCTGCCAATGGCGTAGTGGCAAGGTGGCAAAGTGGCGCCTGCCAATGGCATATCGAAAAGGTGGCAAAGTGGCGCCTGCCAATGGCATAGCGGCAAAGTGGCGCCTGCTATATCTTGGCATATTGGTGTTAGATCCAAATATGGCTCAATGATATCATCTAGTTGCCACATCGAACTTAATGCTTAGGTTATGGTATTTGGCATGGGGCGGCATAATGGCCCTGGCCAAATTAGGGTTTGGCACGTCAAAACCCTAATTGACGCGTGCGACTATGTGGCACGGCACGGCGGCATCTTGGCAAGTAATGCCTTGGACGTTTTTGATCAAAGAAATCATGGCAAGGCCATAACGTGGGAATTTCCATGGACGATCATGGGTAATCATAATATTGCACGGGCGCCATTCTTTAGGGTCTTCTGGGTCCCATATGGCTTGTGGCATGTTGTGGGCCCAGAGTGGCATAATTAGGCCATGAGTAGAAAATAGGGTTTCCCTTTGGTTTGACCAAAGCCATTATCACAAGAATTCTATTCTGATCATGATATCCTGGTTAGAATATGACTCCATTAATGGTGCGGAGAGTATGAGCCAAATTGGACTCTTTTTAGGACTTTGATTAGCTTTAGCTATAAAATTATCTTGGCAATGCTAGGATTTAGCAATTGGTTTCCAGGATCCTAATACATCATATAGGGATTTTTTTATGGCATGGGCCATGAACAAAGAGTGAGGGAGCACGCGGCTGCGGCTGTTATGGTTCATTGGCATATTGCTGCCGCGGAATGGCATGGCCTTCCGAATTTGCACAAGCAGTTAGCGCGTCTTCTGATTGAGCATTTTCATGCAGGCCTTAATTTTGATACTTCGGGAAATTCGTGCTACTCGGCTGCGAGTGAACACTAATTGTCATGTCATACCAATACTAAGGGTTCAGCTGGAGAACATAGCATAGTAAAATACTTAATAAACCATACACTAATGAGTAATGTAGGCGAGAGTTTACAGAATGTTTGGGATTGTTGCTACATGCACCATTCTGAATAAATATACTAAGTTGCTCAATACATGTGTGAGTAGAGAGGCACGGGCACTCATTACTTTTAAATGGCTTAGTCCTTTTGCAGACGACGCATTAAACACGGGGGTTTTACAATTTTAGCCCCTGAACCAAATACTACCATCAACATTAAGTCCTATGCTTAGCACGTAACAATGACATTGTTGCGGGGTAAGCACTAGATGGTGACAATCAAGAAATAAATGATCAAGCCAAAGCAAATAAACATTACAAGGGCAGTGGCAGCTATCTCGAAAGTGGATCAGGCCGTCATACCACGGTTGCATCTTTCAGGTGTGCTGATTTCGATTCAGTCAAGTCAGTGAGTATGTTCTGTCAGGATCTAGCGCTGAGCCGAAAGCATTCCTCTTTTGACTATCTGACAGTATTCTCCCAGTTTTAATTAGGGTTTCAACGAGAAGCATGATTTGGTTGGCGTTGAATCCTCGTCTTTCGGATAAGTCCTGTTGCGGTTGTTTAGCATCTGCCTCCTCTTAGGGTTTCTGCAGCGCATATACATATGCAGGTGAAATTAGACCATCCTTCTCGATTTGAAATAGAGATTCTCCTGCTAATACCATATTCTTGCATCATGTCAGACATGAGTGAATCATCTTCAACCCTGCCAGATTCTTCTACTAAACACAGGCGGCTTGTTCCCAGAGTATGACTTTAATTATATCTTGATTTTTGAGGTAGTAATTCCTCTTCTCTTTTGACTCCAACATCGCTTTTCTTTTCAGAGGAAGCGAATTCCTAGGTCTCGTGACAACTCCCATGTCCATATTCTCCGAGTCAAGAAGATCATACTAGTATGATTTTTCACTAGTGCATAGGTATTTGTTTGTCGTGGCCGGTAGGTGAAAACTTCTATTGATGGTGGATTTTAGTTCATGGCTAAAATTGTAAAACCAAAAATAATGTGCTGACATCCTGCAAAGGGTAAAGCCGTTTCATAAGCGATGAGTGCATAAAACCTCTCCGCTTTATTTATTCGAAGCAATTCAATAAATATACAAAATTCACCTAGAATGGTGCATGTGGCAACAATCCCAAATATTCTGTGAATTTTTAGCATTATTAATTAATGCATGATTAGCCTAGTATTTCCAGTATTGTTCTCAGCAGAACTCTCATTATTGGCGTGGCACGACGACTGAGTGTTACTGATAGGTGTAGAATACACCGTATTTACTATCCAGAGTTTATGCTTTCTTTGCTATTTTTCATGTGAATTATGTATCTTATGTTGGCTTTTGAGTTTTATAGGTGCAATGGAGTCACCGAGAACAAAAGGAGATGAAATCACCCATTTGGAGTAAAAAAGAGCGAAAAGACCAATTCATAGCAGAGCGAAGCTAGTCGCGGTTGAGCAAGGAAGTGAATAGGCAGTCGGTTCCGCAAGACTAACAAGCCAAGTATCACCATGGTGGCCCATATCGTAAGTGGAGTGCCTGTAGAAATTTCCATCATTACCAGGCCCTAAAAAACATGAGAAGTTTTTCTCCTTTCAATCATTTCCGTCTACAATTCAGAGACGTGAGGAAATAAGCAGCTGCTGCTGCTGTTATCACTGAGAGATCAGATCGAAGGAGGAAATCATGAGCAGCGAGAGTTTTATGAGTCTGAGGCTGCCAAGAACAAGGAAAGAAGGAATTAATGATCGAATTGAGAATTACAAATTAGGGTTTGATTGATTCAATTAACGAAAAGATGGAATTGAAGCACCGAGTTAGGGCTTCGAGATGGGACGTTCTTGAGCTAACAGGAATCGTAGAGTTGTTAGGGGTCTTGAAAGTAAAAGGAAGAAGAGGAGATGCAGATTATGAATGGGTTTGCATTCAATTGCAAACAGTGGGGTTAGATGTATGTTAGGGTTTGAACTCGGGGAGAAGATTCGGGGGGTATGTCATGGTGGTTTGATTACAGAGAATGGTGGAATCAAGAGAAGATGTTGTTGCTTCAGGGGCACTAAGAATTGGCTTTTGGAGTTGTTTATGTGAAGAGAAGCTAGGGTTAGCAGAACTGAAATGGTTTTTGAGTTAAACTTTGTGTTGGAGCTTTGATGGGAATATGGAAATTGGGGTTTGGATTGAACTCAGAAGAGGGGTCTGTTAATGGCTTGATTTGGAGTTCACAGTGAAATGGGTGTTTGATGTGAATTGCAGTGATGAAGGTGGTTATGTACATTGAATGGAGTTGTGTGTAGCCTGGAGAGCAAGTGTTGGTAGCTGCTGTTGCTCTAACTATTGGATGTGTAGGCTTGTGGATGAACTCAGGTAGTGGTGTTTTCTGGTACTAAGCCCGAAATGGAGAGGAGGTGATGTGTACCGATGGCGTAGCCGGTATTAATAGAATGCATAGGTCCTGGGGTTGTCTCTTGTTGCTTAATTTGGTAGAGAAGTATGAGCTGCAGATGGGAACTTCTAATGGTTGGTGGCAAATTTGAACCGATGGTGTTGCTCAAGTAGATGAATGTTTAGGTTGCAGCTTAAATGTGACAGGGAATTGAAGGTGGTCTTGTAGCTGATTGTAGAAGGCTGAATGGTGGTTCACAGAAATGTGAAATTGCATTTGGTGTCGCAGATGAACAAATGGAAGTGCGAGTTATGGAGGAATGGCTCAAATTGTGTGTTATGAAGTTGCGGAGTGCATTGGTCGTGTTGTGAGAAGAAGTGCGGTTCGGATAGTTTGGGTTGTACCGGAGAGCAAGGACCAGTTCTTGGCTTAAGTTTGGCCGAGAATTGCAGCCCCGAATCGATAAGAACCGAGCTCACTCTTGAGTTGATATGGAGTCACAACCGGTGTCAAGATGATCCGGAGCATCGAGAATGGGTTGTGTAAGTGGTATTGACAGAGATGAACCGAGACAGTCAAGGTTTCTTGGCACTAGGAATGGAGACTAAGATGCATTGGTGGAGATTTAGCGGTTGTGGGAGAATGAATCTGGAAACTGGTGGTCTGAGGCTGTTGCAGCATTTGTGGTGCTAAGCTTGGAGGTTGCAATGAGTATAGTTAGGTCTGAGCTGTGTGCAACCATATGCAAGCACGAAGCTGATGAGGTTATCTTGTTGCGAGTCCGCATATGATTTGGTTAGGATACGGGGTTTTGTGTGGTAATGAAATGTTGCGGGGAGATAGAGCCGTTGTTTTGAACTGAGGAGGTTTACAGCTGGTGTTGCAGTGCAAGCAAGGGAGGCAGTGCAATAGGAGCTGAAGTTGTTGTAATGGAGGCGCTGTTGTTTTGCAACCGAGGCCGAATGCAGGTGGTTAAGCAGGGATATGGTGATTGCAGAGTAGCAGCTGAGTTGGTTATGTGTTGAGAATGAAGAAATGACAGAGAAGGAATGATGCACAATGATTGCAAGATGCACACTCGGCTCGTGCAAGACTGGATTGGCAACTCGGCTCACTCGATTCTAACTCACTGACTCGGTTGACTCACCGAGTTGACCCGAGTCGACTCACTTGACCGATTTGACCCAGAGTTGACCCGATTGATGGGTGACCGTGCGGACTTTGCTGGCCACCCGAGACGTTTTCCGACGACTTTTTAGGTCAAGTTAGGCCACAATACAGTTTCGGCGACCACTTTTGGGACATATTTTCACATGGGTTTTTCTCACACAATGGGCTTGGTGGACCACATGGGCTTTGGACTATGAAGACCTAATTTTAGAAGTTGGAGAAAAGCTATAAAAGGGAAAGTCTTCTACAACTTAACAAGATATATATTTTTTCTTGGAACTTTGGAGAGCTGGTTTTTGTTTACGCTTCTAGGGTTTGCTTTTGTTCATCTCATTCTTTTCAATTAATATTATTATGATGATGAACTCCATAGCTATGAGTAGCTAAACAAATCATTATTGGTTATGGGATAAAGTTGATTTCTCAAAATGTTATATGATTCAATGAATTAGTTTTGTCTCAATATTTTATTGTTTGTGATTCACAATTAATAGTGTTACATGATTTGATAGTTTGTTTGGTTGAGTCCGGAATCAATCCGATTTACATTCATCTCTAGAGCTATATTAGGGTTTTCAATACGAAAAAGTTGTTTATCCCATGATTCTAAGTAGCATAATTGTGGGTAGTGCTTGTAGTGATATATCCTACTAGTCACAAGTGAATCATAACTTTTGTTAAAACGTTTAGTGCTTTTACATATTCGTTTGCATTGATTAGTCTTATTCCATAGAACTTATTGCTTTTAGAGAGTTAAATCTAATTGTGCTTTTACACTTTAGGTTGCTTTCTAGGAAGAATTCACATATGCATCTTTTAATGTGGTTGTGATGAAATCAGGGAATTAGCGGGTTATTCTTGCGATCAAGGTATCCTAGGACTATTAGTAGATGAGAGATTAAATTACCAATTCTAATCATTGATGAAAATACATGTTTGTGAATGATACTATCCCGTGACCAATATCTTCTCCTTATTGATTATTCCAACTATTTGTTTTGCTCTATTTTATTTTTACTTTAGTATTTCGCTTAAACAACAAACATCCCCTTGGTTACCTTAGAAACTGAAAATTGCATAACAACAATTGCCTCTCTGTGGATACGAACTCTTCCTTACCTTGTGCTTCATTTAAATTTAGTGAGTAAGAAAGTGAAATTATTTTTGACGGATTGACAACCAATCAAATTTTGGCGCCGTTGCCGGGGAGGCATACGGCTTGTTATTAAGTTTTTAGTTTCTTTTTACAATTTATGCTTTTATCTTTGCTTTTCGGTTCTTGTCTTATTTCTTACTTGTTTGGGAGAATTGTTTTCAGGTACCTAATCCCTGGCTTCTAAAGATTGGAATTATCCAATGTGCGGGATAGCTACTCAAAGAGGCATAATACTCCAACCAAGTCAAGACGCAACAGAAAATCTAGAGTTAAAAGTGGAAGGAGAAGTACAAATAGAAGGAGAACAAGAGGTTCCAATCGTAGACGAACCACAAGTTGAAGAAGCAGAAGCAATGGGTGATGCAAATCGTTCACTCAAGGACTTAGCTTCTCATAGGCTTGATACACAACAGGGGTGTATTCAAACGAACTCTACTTTTGAGATAAAGCCGGGGTTGCTTAGAGAATTACCAAAGTTCCATGGCATGGTGAATGAAGATCCAAACAAACATCTTATGGACTTCCACACCATTGTCATGGCCATGCTTCCAGCGGATGTAGAGGCGGATGGTGCAATGTTGAAAGTTTTCCGTTTCTCTTTGATGGATAGTGCTAAGGATTGGTTATACTATTTACCGGCCGGAAGTGTCACAACATGGAATGGGCTGAAGAAACTCTTTCTAGAGAGATATTTTCCTGCATCAAAGGCTACTCAAATTCGAAAGGAGATTTGTGGGATGAAGCAAAATGTAGGAGAATCATTATATGAATGTTGGGAACGATCAAGAGATTGGTGGCAAGTTGTCCTCACCACCAATTCAGAGACGCTATGATCATCCAATACTTCTATGAAGGACTCCAATCAAGTGATAGGAATCTTATTGACGCTGCGGGTGGTGGTGCACTAGTTAGCAAGACGGTGGCACAAGCTAGAGAGTTGATTGAAAACATGGCAGCGAACTCACAACAATTCTTGAGTCGTGGTTCGGATGTGATTCTTAGAAGGGTGAATGAAGTGAGCGAGGTGGAGGAACTTCGCCAACAAATGGGTAACATGTCGGCAATGATGCAACAAGTTGCAGCCGCGGTGATACCAAGTTCCTCTCAAACTTATGAGGACGAGCAAGCTAATGCGATCTTTCCAAATCAACAAAGACGGTATGATCCCTACTCAAACACTTATAATCCGGGATGGAGAGATCACTGATAGGTGTATAATACACCGTATTTACTATATAGAGTTTATGCTTTCTTTGCTATTTTTCTTGTGAATTATGTACTTTACGCGTGCTTTTGAGTTTTATAGGTGCAATGGAGTCACCGAGAACAAAAGGAGAAGAAATCACCCATTTAAAGCGAAAAGGAACGGAAATATCAAAGCGCAGGCGAGTGACATGAGAATCGACATAGGGGCTGCCATTTGGTTGGACCTTATCCTATTCTTGGGGTGTCTTAAGTTATCTTGATACCCCTTATCCACTTCACCTGGGTGGCTATATCCAGTCTCATTTCCTACACGACCTAAAAATCAGAGAAACAATTACTTTCTCTCTTTCATTGCCTGAAGCCGAGAGAGAAATGGCTGCTGTTGTTGGTGATAATAAAATCAGGGGAAAAGCTGAGCCACTGATGTTGAGGAAATCAGGGAGATTAAGAATCAGGGTTTGATTGATTTGTTTATGGAGAATTACAGGGATTCATGGTTGAATCTGCTGTTTGTTGTCGATTTGAGGGTTTCACAGAAACTAGGGTTGATGTGAATTTGGAATCGGTAGCAGAATGATTTTCTTTCGATCTGGAAGAGTTAGATGCTGATGTGAATTGAGAAGTTGCTGCTGTTGTGAGCTCGAATTAATTTGGGGATCTAATGTTGCTGATGTTGGGAATTTCAGCAAGAACACTGATGGAGAATATGATGAAATTCTTGAGTTCAGTTATGAAATGGAATTGGGTCTTTTTGGTTTTCAAAATCAGTTTAAGTTTGGGTTGTAGATGTTGATGTCGAAGGAACTGAATTTGCAGCTCAGATGAAGTAGCAAGTGGAGCTGTTGTTAACTGAATTGGAAGCTCAGATAGGTGGATTGGTTGGAAGAGATGCTGTGGATGGGAATTAGGTGTAGCTGCTTTAATTGGAGGCTCTGGTGGTGATTCGATTGAGATGAATTTCAAAGGGATAAGAAGATGATACTGGTGGAATGAATGTGTTGGCCAGGGATGCAAGTCTTTGTATTTAGCGGGTTTTGGTGGACGGAGTTCATTGCGGGATGAGTAGTGCTTTGGCTTTGTGAAGAATGGTGGCCTAACTGAGCTGAGGAGATGCAGCTGCAGGTGGATTGTGGTTGTCCTGGGTTGTTTGAAGTGCAGGTTCAGGTGGCATGAAGTATGAGCTGGTGGTGGCTTGTTTGACAAATTTTTATGGAACCCAAATGGGTGAGCTTAAGCAATGATTATGGAGGCTGATTTGCCTAGCAGGTTGTTGAGATGCAGATGGCAAGATGAT
Source organism: Papaver armeniacum (assembly GCA_023531295.1). Classification (NCBI taxonomy): domain Eukaryota; kingdom Viridiplantae; phylum Streptophyta; class Magnoliopsida; order Ranunculales; family Papaveraceae; genus Papaver; species Papaver armeniacum. The sequence goes on from JAJJWW010017579.1 coordinate 137,207, forward strand.
GGTACAGATTTGTGTTGAGTAAGGGAATGATTATGCTGTCTGGTGTGTGGTTCTGGTGGAGTTGTGAAATTTCAGGTGTTGGTGCTTTGTGTTGGTGCTATGCAAGGCTTGAGGTAATTGCAGCTGAACTGAAAAGCTGCAGTGGTTGGTTGCAGTTGGCATTGCCAGTGGAATTGGAGATTTCAAGTCCAGTTCAGTTCAGAGATTGGTGTTGCCATGGCTCTGATGCATAAGGTGGTTTTACTTGAGAGAGGCAGGTGGTATGAGGATGAAATTGAGCATGGGAATGACTTGAGGAGGATGACTGGGTTGTAGTGGAGCAAGAAGCTGCAGGTGCATAAGCCACAATAAATGGAAGTGCTGGGTGGTCTTGGTTATGAGCTGGAACTGAAATAAATTGAAGCTCAAACTAGGTGACTTTGAGCTCAGATATGGCAGGATGTGGCATTGGTGGTGTTGTAGTGGTGCAGCTGGGATTGCAGTAAATGGTGGAATGTGGCTCGGATGATGATACAGGGAATTGGTAATGAAGTAGGCAGGGGTGATGATCTGTTTGGAAGAGTGTTGTAAGCAGCTGAGATGACTTGAATGTGCATGACTGAGAATTGGAAAATATGGGAAGGAATGCCAGGATTTTGTTTTGATTGGGTGTATAGCCATCTTGGCTGAACATGAATGGCTGAAGCACAATGATTGTGCTATGAGCTCAGCCAATGCAATCGCTCAAAGCCAAGGTCACTCAGCTCAGCTGAGTCTGACTTGGGTCTAACTCATGAGCTGACTTTCCCTAACTCGGTTTGACTCGGTCTAACCGAGTTGACCCGCCGATCCTACCGAGTTGACTCACTGAACCGGTGATCAGGCGGACTTTGCTTGGTCACCCGAGATGTTTTCCCGGCGACTTTTAAAGCGATTTCATGACGACTTTTGGGACATATTTTCTACATGGGTTTCTCCTTCTTATGGGCTTGGTGGATTTTCATCTAATGGACTTTGAAGACTAGACCTAATTTTAGAAGTTGGAGAAAAGCTATAAAGGGAAGGTCTTCTACAACTTATTGGATATCTTTTTCTTGGAATTTTGGAGAGCCGTTTTGTTTACGCTTCTAGGGTTTGCTTTGTTCTTCTTCTTCATTATTTTATTATTGAATATTGATTATGATGAACTCCATAGCTATGAGTAGCTAAACATCTTATTGGTTATGGGATAAAAATTGATTTCTCAACATGCTTTTGATTCAATGAATTAGTTTTGTCTCAGTAATTATTGTTTGTGATTCACAATTAATAGTGTTATAAGATTTGAAAACTTGTTAGGTTGAGTCGGAATCAATCCGATTTGTGTTCATCTCTAGAGCTATATTAGGGTTTTCAATACGAAAAAGTTGTTTATCCCTGATTCTAAGTAGCATAATTGTGGGTAGTGCTTGTAGTGATATATCCTACTAGTCACAAGTGAATCATAACTTTTGTTAAAACGTTTAGTGCTTTTACACATTCGTTTGCATTGATGAGTCTTATTCCATAAAACTTAATGCTTTTAGGAGTTAAACTTAATTGTGCTTTTACACTTTAGGTTGCTTTTACGAAGAATTCACATATGCATCTTTTAATGTGGTTGTGATGAAAAGGGGAATTAACGGGTTATACTTGCGATCAAGGTATCCTAGGACTCTTAATAAATACGAGATTAAAATACCAATTCTAATCATTGATGATAATACATGTTTGTGAATGATACTATCCCGTGACCAATATCTTCTCCTTATTGATTTCTCAAATTATTTACTTTGCTTTCAACTATTTTTATTTGCTTAGATACAACAAACATACCCCGTGATTACTTAGAAACTGAAATTTTATAACAACGAAAGCCTCTCTGTGGATACGAACTCTTTTTTATCGCCCCCACAGCGTACTAAGGTGGGTCCACAAAGACGAGTAGGTATTTATGTTGGATACGAATCCCCAACAATTATCCGCTACTTAGAACCTTTGATAGGCGATCTCTTTACCACTAGATTTTTGGATTGTCACTTTGATGAGACAACCTTCCCGTCGTTAGGGGGAGGTATGGAAAAGGACTTCCAAAGGGAACGACAGGAATTGTCATGGTGTGTTCCCACGTTGTATCATCTTGATCCCCCGCACTCCACAATGCGAAAGTGAAGTGAAAAGAATTATCGATCTTGAGAATGTGGCAAATTCAATGCACGATGCATTTTGATATTGCTTAAGTGACGAGATCACATATACCACCTGCAAACGTGCTGCAAGGTTGGAAATTCCCGACAAGGGAAAAGGTACCATAAATATAGGTACCAAGGCTACACTTGGTGAAAGTGTGGTGAGGCCGTGGCCCCAAAAGGAAGAGGGGAGACCACTTGGTTCGATCGATACTCGCCCAAGGAAGAAAAGGGCGAGTAAGGCACAAACCGATCCATATATCATCAATACGAGATAATCCATCTCATGAGATTGTCTCGATTCTGATTATGTCCATGAATCATTCCGGGGACGCCCGAAGTTTGAATTGATTCCGGAGAACAAAGAAATATCTATGGATTGTGAAAGTTCATACGTGTTGATGGAAAGATCCTCCACGTATATTGATGATATATTCGCATATACAGTTGCTCGAGAGATTATAGAGCACGATGATATCGAACCACGCTCTATTGCAGAATGCCAAAAGAGAGCAGATTGGCCTCAATGGAGAGATGCAATCCGTGTTGAATTAAATTCAACGGCAAAAAGACAGTATTTGTGCTGTAGTGCTAACCCCACCCAGTGTAAAGCTTATAGGACATAAATGGGTATTTGTCGAAAGCGTAATGAGAAAACGAAGTCTTGAGATATAAGGCTCGCCTTGTGGCGCAAGGTTTCTCACAACATACGGGATTGATTACGAAGAAACGTACTCTCACGGACGTCATAACGTTCCGTTACTTAGTCAGCTTAGTAGTTTCAGAAGGACTTGAAATAAAACTTATGGATGTGGTTACCGCATATCTCTATGGGGATCTTGATACAGAGATATTCATGAAAGATCCAGATGGACTTCTATTGCCCAAATCAAGTAACTCTAAACCACGGAGTGCGTTTCAAATTCAGTTGAAACGCTCACTTTACGGATTAAATCAATCCGGGCGGATGTGGTATACCCGTCTAAGTGATTATTTGATTGGGAAGGGATATGCAAATAATGAATTGTTACCCTGCGTGTTTATAAAGAAAACAAGTTCCGAATTTGCTATTATAGCTGTCTATGTCGACGACATGAACATAGTAGGTACTCTTGATGAACTAACAGAAACCGCAAGCTATTTGAAATCCGAATTTGAGATGAAAGATCTTGGGAAAACTCGAATGCATCAGGACTTGAACTAGAACATCGATCTTGTGGAATATTAATCCACCAGTCTGCATATGTCCATAAGATACTCAGGCAATTTAATATGGACAAAGTGTACCATGCTAGCACTCCCATGGTTGGTCGAACTTTAGATGTACATAAAGATCCATTTCGTCCAAAGGAAGATGGCGAAGATTGATCGCTGTCGTAAGAGTCAAAAATAATTTCACTTTCTTACTCACTAAATATAAATGAAGTACAAGGTAAGGAAGAGTTCGTTTCCACAGAGAGGCAATTGTTGTTATATGATTTTCAATTTCTAAGGTAACCAAGGGGGGATGTTTGTTGTTTTAGCGAAATACTAAAGTAAAAATAAAATAGAGCAAAGCAAATAATTGGAATAATCAATAGAGAGAAGATATTGGTCAAGGGATAGTATCATTCACAAACATGTATTTTCATCAATGATTAGAATTGGTATTTTAATCTCTCCTTTACTAAAAGTCCTAGGATACCTTGATCGCAAGAATATCCCGCTAATTCCCTGATTTCATCACAACCACATTAAAAGATGCATATGTGAATTCTTCCTAGAAAGCAACCTAAAGTGTAAAAGCACAATTAGATTTAACTCCCTAAAAGCAATAAGTTCTATGGAATAAGACTAATCAATGCTAACGAATGTGTAAAAGCACTAATCCATTTTAACAAAAGTTATGATTCACTTGTGACTAGTAGGATATATCACTACAAGCACTACCCACAATTATACTACTTAGAATCAGGGATAAACAACTTTTTCGTATTGAAAACCCTAATATAGCTCTAGAGATGAATGCAAATCGGATTGATTCCGGACTCAACCTAACAAGTATTCAAATCATATAACACTATTAATTGTGAATCACAAACAATAAATTACTGAGACAAAACTAATTCATAGATTCAAATAACATGTTGAGAAATCAACTTTATCCCATAACCAATAATAATTGTTTAGCTACTCATAGCTATGGAGTTCATCATAAAAATATTAATTGAAAAGGAGAAGATGAACAAAAGCAAACCCTAGAAGCGTAAACAAAATCGGCTCTCCAAAAGTTCCAAGAATAAAACGTGATCTCAAAGTTGTAGAAGACTTTTCCTTTTTGTAGCTTTTCCTCTCTTCCAAAATTAGGTCAAGTCTCAAAGGTCCAATAGATGAAAGTCCACCAAGCCCATGTGTGAGAAAAACCCATGTAAAAACTCGCCCCAAAAGCGTCGTCGAAAAGTCTGGTATTATTTTAATCCGAAGACCGAAAATTATCTCAGGTGACCGGCAAAGTCCACCCGGTCACCGGTCAACTGAGTCAACTCGGTCAAAGTCAGACCGAGTCAAATCGAGTCAGTGAGTCAAATCGGGTCAGTGATTCAGTTCCAATTCGGGCGAGTCGGTCCGGCTCCGGTCCGATTCACTTTGGCTTAAGCCATTTGCAGCGGCCAATTCTTGTGATGCACAATCCTTGTGCTTCCAGCCATGATGGCCCTGTATTCTCCCAATTCTTCCATGTAGTTCTGTAACTTCACAACAATATCCTGCAATCTTCCATTCCTCCTTCCCTAACTCAGATTCATATTCTTTTGTAGCCTCAACACCCTCAAGCACTAACTGCAATGCCATTACCTGCATCTTAGCTTCAGATCCCCACTAACTCATCTGAGCTGCAACCTCAGACTGTTGCAGAGGCCAACAAACTCAACGCCTGCAAGCACTCAATTCCCTGTAACACCACATCATAAATCTGTACATCTCCTCCATTTACCTGCCATTGCAATCTCATTCTTCCCCTGAACAACATCAATTGAACTCAAGCCAACCCCTGTGACCAGCTTCATCTCATATTGCCCGTAAACAACCATTGCAGCTCAATCTCTCCAAATCCACCGCAATTCACAGACCACCATCTACTTAGCTCCATTTCCAGCTCATTTTTAGCCTGCTTCAATCTCAGAAACAATAACTCTGCAATGTCCTGCTGCTCAGTTCCTCCCATCACCAACATCAACTCTAGCCAAAACCTCAAGCTCAGAATCCATTATCTTCACCTGAGTTCATCCACAAGACCCATCCAACCTCAAACTCTAACCTGCAACACCATGACTTCACTGTGAACGACTTGGCACCAGTTCCATTTCTCCCATCAAATCTCTACATTTCCTTCACCAACACATTTCCAGAATCATTTGCCACAAGCAGGTTCAGCTCAAATCCCTTGTTTAGTTCACCTGCAATTTCAGCTCTCCCAACTGAGCTGCAACTTCACTTGTCCTGCACCAGCTTCACTGCCATCAGGCCAGCCATCACCATCACCTCAGTCGCCATTCTGCAATTGCCTCCAACATCAACAACTCTCGAGTTAGGTCAATAACAGCAGCTCAATTCATCTCCAAACCATTTCACCCACTTGAGTTGTAACTGCAAGTCACAAACAAGTAATCAAATACATGAACTCAGCAGCCTGCAATTTCCGCTTCACAAATTTATATCCAGCCAATATAGCTGTGCATTCTGCACACTCCCATCCCCCGCATCTCAAACAATTCCATTAGCAGCAACCACCACCTTCAACTCATCCTGATCTATCTTGAATCGCGAGCTCAGAAAGGGGAAAGGGAGAACCCTAATTTCAGTTTCATAGCAACCACCAGACAAACCCATCTTTTCAGAATCATCACCGACTTGGTTCCACGATCCATATTCTCAAATCCGAGAGTATCCCAAGTTAATTTCTTTTGCAAACCCTAACATCAATTATTCAGTAAATTCATCTTCAATCATTCACCCGCAACAGCTCTCGAAACCCATCTTCGATCAATAGCAACAACACATCATTTCTTCACTATTTTTTTACGACTTAACACAAACCCAATCTCTTAATTTCTCTATTCAAATCAAACACAACAAATCCCTAACCTGATGGTGAATGATGGTAGTGATTTCATATCTTCGTTCTCTGATTCTCTAATTCAAACTGAAACCAACTCTTCCCTGGCAATTAGCAGTATCAATTCCTGGGCTAGAGACCATGCCAATAAAGCCATGTGCGTATTAGTTTTGAATGGAAAAGAAAGCCAAACTCGTTTTGAAATGGTTTGTGAGAGAAGTGGAGATCCCAATGTTAGTCACAAGAAGAAGGGTTATGTGTATAAAGGAAAGACGACGAGGAAGAACACAACGTGCTCAAAGAAAATTAAATGTCCGTTCAAGCTAGTATTTAGTAAGTGCAATAAAAAGAATGGATGGGTTCTATCTATGGATAAGGTGGTAGGTGGAATCTATCTTGTTCTTTTGACGTTTCAAAACACGAACAACATTATTATGATCCTACAAAAGAAACATCATATCTTATATACTAATATATAGAAAAGAACAATATATGTCAAAATATAATAAAATGACTGAGAAATCTTGATGGTTAAGATTGAACCATACCTTTGTCGCAAATATCTTGGCAGCCCATGAGTTTTTGTAGCCCATAATTAAATACCTCCCCTCCATCTCTTGGAGTACCATAAGTTGGATTCTTTGGAGGCAAACACAAATTGTCATCAGGAATGTATGAATATCTAGCACAAGGCTTTTTAGGCGTCTTTCTAGGTTTCTTTCCCACTATTTCTACTTGTGCCTCTTCCTCTTCGACTTCCTCTTCGTCCAAGTCCTCATCTAATTCAGCATCATCCTTATCTCCATCTTCCTCATCTTTTTCACCCTCGTTTCCTCCTCATCCAGCTGGTTCACCATCATCATTGTCACCCTCATTTCCTCCTCCTTCAACTGGTTCACCATCATTGGCACCCTCATTTCTTCCTCCTTGGTGGTTCACCATCATTAGCACCCTCATTTCCTCCTCCTTCAAAGCGAGTTCACCTTCTCCACCTTGATGTTGTTCTTCATTGCCCATCGCTCCACGATCTCTTCATTAACTTGTTGGATTACGTTGTCAACATTATCTCTATTAACACCATCTTGGATGACAACACCCGGTAATGACCCACCTCTAAACTTTGCATTTTTGGTTCCACGGTGACCGGCATCACAATGTACTTTGCCTCGAGGGGTGGGAGTTCTAAGATCTTCCAGTAAAGGTTTGTTTGACTTTTTGCCTCTTCCACTAATGAAGAAAACAAAAGATATTAGCTTAACCGCTGAATGATTCACTAAATCAGATGCAACATAAGGGTTCTCAGCGTAAGGTTTGGTTAATAGCAAAAGTTCACGAAAAATAGGCCAACTCTAATTTTGTGTTCCATAGTATAGTTCGGTTACCAAAGATTTTTGAGAACAAACCGAACTCAACATTGGTAAATGTTAATGAAGAGTTCGGTTTGTCAAAATTTTTATAACAAACCGAACTCAACATGTTTGCAACTACTGAAGAGTTCGGTTTGTCAAGATTTTTTGTCAAGAGTTCGGTTACATTTTTTTTTTTCTCGGTAAAGTTCGGTTACTGAATAGTTTTAGATTTTTATGCGATCAAACCGAACACAATAGCACAGTTCAGTTACATAAAAACTCAAATTAGCAGGCAAAATAGCAGAGTTCGGTTACATGTGAAAAAACAAATTGTTGTAAAATTTGTTACGTTCGGTTAGAAAAAAAATTTAGGCTTCTTTGCGAACTAACCGAACTGGCAGTTCGGTGACCTAGTTTTGAAACCTAGAGAACCGAATCATTCTTCGTGTTCTTCCTTTCGTGAAGTTCGGTTAACAAAATAGGATTTTTAGAAACTCGACCTAACCGAACTATGCACTTTGAATTTCCATTTGAACCTTATTTTGATGATTTCTATTCAATTAAACGAATCAAAATCAAATTAAAAGTAATGGGTTTGTTGCAAAATACGCGAATCGGTCCCATGGCGAGAATCAAAGCTTACGTAAGCGTCTATTATCTTGGATTATGGCTTCACTTGGCTGTTCCATTTCTTTATGAATCTCAAAATCACTCGGCTGATTTGCTAGATGTTCCAATCGAGGACCTTCTCCTTGAAGTCTTTTGGTTTGCTTTCGAAGAACCATTCTTATAGTCGCTTGATTAATCGACGATGAAAATTTTATGAATCGATGAAGACGATGTTGAAATGGGGAAGAAGAGAAGAACAAGAGGGAGAACAGTTTTCTCCTCAAAACTGTTTTTTTTTTTTTTTTAGGTTTAGGTTTTGTTTTAGATTAAGTTAGAGGCAGTTATTAGGTTAGGGTTAATTTTAATTAGGGTAATGGGCAAATTAGTAAACTCATAATTTTTAGGACATCCCTTAACATTGTAGGGTAGGGGGCCTTATAAAATAATGGCCCCAAAAAAAGGCTGGTCCCCAAAAAACGGTTCATATTCTGGGTATACCCCAATCTCCGCAGGTAATAAATAGCGGGCTTGGGAACTGAGGA